>JAOBAZ010155323.1:0-10732 GCA_026546875.1 Pteroeides caledonicum | reverse complement strand
AAATAAAGTCTATGAAGTAGGAGGGCTGCTGTTTATCAGTTTTACTGTTATGAGTTTTTCCTCATTAAGTTAATAATCTAGAGATATTTCATTGGAAAAATAGATTGTTCCTTGAAATTAACACAAAACTAACTTTTGAACCTAGCCATAGGGTTACTTGTAATACATACATGTACTGTAGCCAAGTCAGATCATCCAGAAAATAGCCTGAGTAAAATCTAGTACCATAAATTAGTGACTCTCTCTTTTGATGAGTAAACTTGTCTAGTTAACTTTTAGTTAGCTAAAAGATACCTGAAATAGTACAATACAACTTTATACTAGACAAAAGTATTGGTATATTGTGTAATGACCAAGTTTAAATGTCTAAAAGTGGATGTTTAAAGATATCTTGGCATACAAATAGCGATTCCCAAGTATCAGGAGTAAACACTTTGAGGAATGTGTGATGTACTTTTATGATGATGTTATTTCCTTGTTTGTACAGCCTATGACAATTTATTAGATTAGGTGTCAAGTAGGACATTGGAAGTAAATGTAGTAAATATTGCACAATTTAGCTTTGTATGAATGAGACAAATGGTGTCATGTAAAAAACTCCCAAAGTTTTTACTATATAAGCTTTACAATTTAATGGGCAGTTTCTCTCAATGCATATTTTGTGATGATGTAGAGAGAAGTTTTGAGGTGAACTTTAATGAAAGGCATTACCAGTAGTCTTGTTAAACTATTCATACCAAATATTCTCCTCTTAATGAGTAAAATCATCAAAAGTAGAAATAGAGTCAAAGTGTAATATAGGAACAGTGTATTAGCCATGAACTGTTTCTTTACTGTGTTGTGTTCAACCATGGCATTAATTTTAAATAATTTTACTCTGTCTAATACCAGACAATTTTACTTGTCAAGTGAAGAGCTCCAGGAGCAAAAGAGTGATTGGGTTGAGGGACAAATTTAAGCCATTCAGGACTGGACAAGACTTGGCAAGTAATATTGTTTGCCATGAGCTAAGAAAGTTATGATTTATAGATATGAACCTGTTTAGTTTAAAATTTTTATTTATTACTGCTTACTATGCAGTTGTTAATATAGTAGTTTTATCATATGTCATATGCAGGCCTGGCCGTTTGAGATACTTGTGCAGTTGCATGTGCACCTTGACACACACCTGAAATCAAGGCACATGTTTTACCACATGCCTTGTTTGCTTTATTACATGCCACACACAATCTTGACACCAGGCAAAAACTTTAAAATACATTTATACATTTTGAGTAGAAATGATTCGAGTAATATTGTTTATGAAAATTATTGTCTATTTCATAAACTGTAAAAATAAAAAAAGCGAAGGGTTAAACTTCCTGGATGGTTTCCTTTTAAAATGTTACCAGTAATTTGCGATTTAATGGTATGTATTTGATCAAGTGAGGTTCAGGAACTATGGAAAAAAATCCATTATCGTTATCAGTTTGCAATAAAATTTACAACACTTACTGGTATAATAAATGTTGATGACTGATGTATTTCTTCATTTGTTTGTAACATGTTGATAGTTACAGTAGTTGTGATGTTGATCTTGATATTAACTTAATCTTTTTAAAACATTTTAAGTTACTGCTGGTGTTGTTTCAATTTTAAACTTGTTTTTTGGTCTTTACTGTGCCTTTATTTAGTGTACAAGTTGCATGCTTCATTTTGATGGAGTGAGCAATTTGTCACATGCCTGCAAAAATGCTTATGGTCAGGCTTCTATGTGGATCCATGGTAGAATTACAGCATTCAGATTGCTTAACTGGAGAATAAGTATTTTCTCAATGAGTTTGTTAGGTAATTAAGATCACACAATTATGAAATGTTTTACAGGAAGTTTTACACAAAATTAATACTGTATTTTCTTTGGAAAAACTTGAAAGTATTCAACAACTGAAAGTAAAAAAGTTTGTAACTGAAAGTAAAGTTAGCTTGTTTTAGATGGCAGATTTTAGATGGTTAGAAGGCAGATTTCCCCTGAAGCAGGGTTTGAGATTAGATTTTTTTTGGTATCCATTTTGGATACCAGAATTAGTAAAATGTTATCCTAATGGAAAATCTAGTATCCAAAAACTAATACCAAAAACTATACAGCCATTCATTTCACTCTTGCAATGCAATAGATTTAATTAATTGTTTTCAAGTTAAAGACTTTGGGTAATTAATCTGCTAAAATCTGAGTCAGATTGTGAACATCTTAGTGGAATATTTGTGACAGACTACAAGAAGTGTTCAGCAGAGAGCCTGAGATTGTTCACAACCCAGCTGCAGGTCAGGCATTATTTCGCATTTGAGTCTGAATTTGATGCACATTCCAGCGATCCGACAACAATGCATAAGCATTTGTGATTCATTGTCTCAAAATTGATCTTACCAAAATAAGAAACATTCTTTCGCTTTTGGTATTTGTATTTTGTAAGTAATCAATCATTTCTTAGTACCCAGCTGGGATACCAAGATTTTAAATGATGGTATCCAAAATTAAAAAGTGGTACCGGTATTGTATGGATACTGGGATACTGCAAATTTCAAACCCGTTCAACGGGTTGTGATGTCTATAGTAAACATACAATGTGGTATTGGTATAACTTATAAAGAGATATAATATGGTATATTCCCTATGTGGGAACTGTACAAGTATGAAAAAAGATGTCGCATGGAAACCAATTACATTTTGTATGGAGCAAGGGTGGCAAATTGATGCCCTGTTTTTACAAAGTAGAGTGATAAGGGGGCGATTATAAAATTTGAAAGTGATGGTGAAATCAGTTTGAATCCAAACAAACAATAATTGCATATACATTATTTAGATGTAATTAGGTTTTGTGAGTATGACATTATATTGATGATAATTGTAATACTGTTGTATATATAATTTATTAAAAGTGTTTATATGTTTTGTGCCAAACAACAGTTGGCTTAGTGATTTATTGTTAAATGTACCTCACTCACTCAAAAATGACAATTTTCTTAACATGAATGAATAATTTCTTGTATATATGTATAGTATACAGCACACCAACATTAGATTTTACAGTTTTAAATTTTGTTTAGACTGTGTTGATCCGACATTCTGAAATTTAGCATTATGGTGTTTGCTGTAAATTTTTGATGGAGGTGATAACCAGGTTGGTAAATTGGATGAATAAAGAAGCCAAATATTGCCATAAATAGTCTTTTGATTTTCTTTAGTTTGGTCTTTTGCTTCTTTTGTTTTGTGGCAGTAGCAGTGTTTGGCTTATTTATTCATCCAGTTTCTTAACCTTGCTGATATTTTGGTTCTTCAAAGGCATTTAGGTAACAATACTACCATATTATGGCAGGTTGGTGAATAGAGTTATCAGCCTTTTCTAATTCTTTCTGTAGCCCCTTTTTTCTATTGCTGTAGTTTATACATTTTCTGTTATCAAGTTATTTCAAGTAATTACTGTAGTTTATGTTCTTAGTTATTGGCAAGTAAACTGGTATTACCCAGAGTGAAATGATTTCTATTAGGAAAAGCATGGTATTGCAGTTAGTTGGACTGTGCTTAACCTACAACATTGACAGGTGGAGGTTTTATCCTGACAAGTTAAATCATCTTGTGTTAAACAGAGTATTGTAAAGGTGACTGGTTATGGCAAATATCCCCCATGAATGGGTTAAAAGAACTTTAAATTATTAACTTCCATCAAATCTTTTTGCATTGGCTTATTAACTCTTCTCTCTTCTGTTCTACCTGCAACCACTGTCTTTAGTATTTTGCTCTGTGTAACACCAGAGTGTTGAACTTATGAAGTGAAGACCTATACGAGGGAAGAAGTTAATTGTTGTTGATAATGTAAGATGCTGGTGATAATGAAACCATCTAGTTTACTACATGTACCTTATAGCAGGTCTGGCAGCCAGAAAGGTGGAATTGAACTAACACAGCTTACATGTCATATATCGCTATAATGTAATAACTACCGGTATATTTTTTTAGGAATTAAAGTTGATAATTGGGGGGGCATACATGTATTTTGTATATTCGTGTTCTGTGAACATGAATGTATGAATATGTGCCCCCCCCAATTATTGACTCTCCTACACCACTGCATTTACCTAAGTCTAAATGTGGATATTACTTTCAGGTTGTATATTTGCATCATCACTCAACAAAGAAACAACAAGTATTGTTCCAACCAACAAAGTAACGACAAGTAATCCCAGCATTGTAGCAACCAGCAAAACAATTTCAAGCAGTAAAAGCAGATCTACCAGTGCACAAACAACTGTTAAAAGTACAGATGCCATTCATTCCAGTTTTATTGTCGTGACTTCTGCTTTGCCAGCTGCACCAACCCAGTCCTTAGCCAGCCTTGCTTCACATATTTCTGTTTCAACAACATCTCCTTTGAAATCAAGTCATGTTACAAGTGCTCAAGCTTTCACCAGCCCTTCACCAACTATTGCACCAGCCAGTGAAACTATTACACTTTTTGATAATGGAAAAATGTGTCTTCAGGCTTTATTGGATGTCAGTTTTGAAGTTACTTACGAGAGCAAGAACAAGGTAATAAATACTGCGTTCCAATTTAAACAATTTTTTGTCATAACATTTTTATTATTTGATTGCACTGTCATTAAAACTTCTTAATTCCTTTTAAGGTTGCTCCCTATAGTTTCCTGAACGTTGTTCACTGCACGTTTGATACACAGAATTTAGCACCAAAACTTAGAACAGAGTATTAAAAATTAGCAATTACTTAACTTTAAGCGTGCTATGAATAAGAAACTATTGACACAGATTAGGAATTATATAATTATTATATTATATAATTATAAATTATTAATTATATAATTCCTAATCTGTGCTATTGATAACTAAACTGTTAGAATCATTGCTATGACAACAATGTCGTTTTAATATGGCCGCCAATTACAGTTTAGCTGCGTTTATTTCCCAAACGAGTTCGGTGACCCCTCCATTTTTTTCTACCAAACGTTTTGAGATCTAACCATAGGAAACCCAAACGAACGCTTTGAAGTTGAAAAAAGCCGTAAATGCTTAAAAATATGTTTTAGATTAAATTAAAGTGTGTAATTTCCTATAAAGTTACTGTTAGAATCATTTATATAGCGTGATCCAGTCGCGCTGGGATTTGACTATCGGTAATACTGACGTATCGTACTAAGTTATCCGGAAGGGTGGAAACTATTGCCCATATTGACACGTACTGACACAAATTATCGTAGTAAAACGGCACGTTTACTCATAAATATCGACGGTAGGTTCAAGTTGAATATTCAAACTACATTACTAAGACGAAATTACTGTGGAATCCGAAAAAAGGCGCTGAAAAATGCAAAAACCTTTCATAAATTTGGCGAAATTTTTGTAAATACATGCGGAATGAAACTACCTACCCAAAATGGCCATGACACAACAATCTGATTGGTCGAGAAAAGTAAACAAACTCTCTCGACCAATCAGATTGCCTCATGAAAGAACATAGAAACCACAGAGTAATTTTTTACAACATTTTCTTCCCTCTCATTGTTTGCAACTCTTTTGAGTTTTTGTCATATGTAAATTGGCCCAAATGTCTGAACATGTACACACGTCTAAGACTTGGTAGAAAAACTTTCATAACTTAATTGCTATTGAGGTAAATCAGTTCAAAAGTGTAACACAAATCTGTTGCTTTTTGTATGACTTGAAGTATTTAGATTTTGGGTCAACTCGTTGTACTAGTAGTGAAATGTAGATGTTTTGACATCTTTTAAGCAAATTTCTATATGGCAAAAAGTAAAATAACTCCAGAACAAAACTGCGTGCGTGCGTGTGTGTGTGTGTGTACATTTAAAACTTACATCTAGTGCACATAGTACTATGTAAGTTTTAATTCTTTATATAAAACTGTATAAGCTTGACATTTAAATGTCACAATATTTGTGACATTGACACTTTAGTTTTTGTACGAAAATAGATATTTAACGAGTATTCACTTTGTCTTTTAGACCGGTTCAGAAAAACTAGCGAAAGCTACTGTTGTTCTCAATGGAAATTTACAAAAAGAATTAAGCGGCTTCTGCAGTGAAACTAATAACACAGCCTATTTTGAAATTAAATGGAATGAGAATAAAAGTTTGCCGCAACATGCATTTTCTATGTACTTCCAAAATTTCACTGAAACTTCGTGGACGGTAACGTACATGGCGGCCAAATTCAACACATCAGACACGTATGCCTTCAACAATGCTGTTAGTGGATGTAAGTTTATACTTAAAGTACAAAAATGAAGTGTTGTGAAATTACTATCATTGTTATGACCAAGTTAAGTAATTGACGAAAAATGCCGGGTGTATTTTACCAGAATGCACCGCGATCTGAACTCGTTTAAAACACGAATTATCGTCTTTTGAAGAACAGATAGAAGACATATACGTTATTTACCGGCTGCGAGATCCAGATCAGAAAAACTGCCCCACAGTTTATTTCAGTTTATTTTCTGTCGGTAAATGACGTGTTTATTTTTTAACGTTGAAAATTAATAATTTAAAAATAGGATGATTAAAAAAATCGGTGATGGGCGGCCAGGATTAAACAAATTATCATCATGTTATCAATAACAGACAATTTAAACCAACACACAGTTTAAAACTACTCGGCACGTAATCCTTTTTGATATTGTCGCACACATCGAAGCTTACATTTCGTGCATAATAACATTCAGTTTTGCTAATAACTTTTTACTGAAATATTTTCAAATGGACTCTGCTTGAAGACGATATTTCAGTAAAAAATCGCTTGACTGTCATGTGTTATTCGAATATTTTACGATTGCATTGCAGTTCAAAAACTATAGAGAGACGACATGGTAGGCAACGTTGTTCAAATATTCGTTATGAAAGCCGACATGGTTCACTAGCGTTCTTGTGTACATATAAACCTTCATTCTCTAGGCCTTTGGAAACGGTTGGATATTATAAAATTATTCTGGCAAGTAAGCACGCTGAATTTGTTGGCTGCTCCGTCTTTAGGTTATTGGGACAACAGTTCTGTTGCCTAGAAGGCCGCCTTGTCGACGGTTGCGTGTTAAATCTTAAAGTGCAATAAACCCTACACAGTTTTTATCTTATCGTCAGGGCTTCCACTTTTGAAGAAAATTTCCTTCCAATAGCTTGCCCCTAGGAGGGGAGGGGTTAAATATTATTGTCCTTCCTTGGAAAAGTTTTTTGTTTGTTTTATTTGACGACACCCTCCCCCACAGTGAAAGTCGTATGCAAATTTTTAGTGGAGACACTGCTTATCGTATAGATCACGAAAAATTATCTGGATAGATATTCTACAGTTTTTTGTATAGACCACTCGTTACGAGGATATTCCGGCTCAAAAAAAGCCGAGCTTGTTCTGTGACCCTCAGGGGCCTGGGAAACTGGAACGGTGGTAGCGTTGTTTACTTGATCTTACTATTAGTTTGAGTGGTATAAGATAGTTGGTCTTGAGTCTTCGAGAGTTTTTCTCTTAAATAAGCCTGAACGATGCGTTGTGTACGGTTGTTGCTATCAGAGGAGTGTGTGAGAAATCAGTCCGGGTTCCCAGGCTCTTTTGGTCTAACAGGTGGTCGGCTTTCTTCGAAAACCCCTATATTTGGGGCTCTATATCTCCGTAAACAGTAGTAGTTCAATCAAAAGACTGTAGAATAACTCTCCAGATAATTTTTCATTATGTACACAATGAGCTAAAAACTGTTCAGGGTTTACATGTAGATGTATTTTAGGGAGATCCTCCACTCTAAAAAACAAATATCAACCAAATACTTCTAACTGGCGTGAAATAAACATCTATGTGCATTAAATTTCACTTAACTGTATCCTTTACTTGTAATTTAATTTCGAAGTTGAACCTCTGAATTTATGGGGGCCGCCATCTTGTTTTTTGATGACGTAACTTGGTTGCTTGACATATTCCTCAATAGTTTTCGTCCATTAATTGTATCATTTTCATCATTTCAAGATTCACTGAGTAATGACTGACCAATGACAAGTGCTATGGTCATACTTTACTAACTATAAATAAATTGGCGATTACCAACTAGTCAAGCAACCAAGTTACCTCATCAAAAACCAAGATGGCGGCTCTCGTGGATTCAGAGGCTCAACTTTGAAAGTAAATTACAAATAAAAGATACAGTTGAGAGAAATTTAATGCACATAGATGTTTATTTCACGCCATTTAGAAGTATTTAGTTGATATTTTTTTTTAGACTGGAAGGTCTCTTTAACCCTCTACTATTTGCCTCAGTGTGTATTTTACCCAGATAAGGGTGTACAAACCGCGGCGTTTTTATCTCCGGTGTGACGCGAAATTCATGACCTGCAAAACCCGAGACCACAGTCAATCACCATGAATAATTATTTAGTACTTAATGAAAGATTGCCACATACTTACGTTTCTTTGTGTAACTGTTCTTATATTAAATTGTGATATACAATAGAGGTATTTTTTTAATACTATTTTGGTATATTATACATATCTGTAGGAAACATAAAATCGGAATTTGCTCTAATGCTGAGCCTTAAAGCGCGGATTGTCATCAGTGATGTTCGTATAACATAAAAAGATATGTGTACCACCGCAATTTTAATTTATTACGGCTTTCCTAGGTTGAAGTGGCTTGACAGTTCATAAAGATATATCTCAAACAGTAATTTACACTAGTATTATCAGAGTTATACAGTAGTATTATCAAAATTATTTAGTCGTTTTTGGATGAAAAAAGGCGGCGATCTTTTGTTTCGCTATTGTATTCCGCCACTTTTGTTCCAACATGAAAACACTACATGTCCTAACTCTCTTGTACAGAATAGACAAATGACCAGAAGGTTCACTCGCGTCGGAACCTTTGTCCACGTGCAGGTCGCATTACGCATCTGGCTCAGCCAGTAAACTCTGTGATCTGACCAATCAGCACGCAGAACTGGCTAGTCCTAGCCAGTAAACTGTATGCTTTGACCAATGAGCACGCTGAACTGGCTAGCCGGTAAACTGCATATTTTTGCATAAAAATACGGGGAAACTTTGTACCACGAAGTGGTCCTTCTGTATAGATCTTTATTCTGTGCTCTCCTGTATAGAGGGCTCTCAGTATTATAAAATGCTCAGCGGATTCATCGTTCGGTATTTAGCGTCCGGGTTCGTTAAAACTTTAATAGCATATTTTCTTGTGATCAAGCGTCACGAGTTTAAAATCCGTGGCCTGTAATATATGGTCATGTATTTCGCTTGTCACTGGCTCCAGCTAATTTTTCAATTTGTATCTTAGACACCCGCTTTGAGAACTAGTCAACCAGCGAGAAACAGTGCTAAAAGCGTTGGTAAACTTATAGAACAACCGAATAATTAACCACCGTGATCATACAATTGCAAAGTAAAAAGAGCCGGACATTTTTTTAAAACATTTCACTGTTAAATGTAATAAATGTTGCTAGGAAGAAAGATAATGTTTCTTGGAAACCATGTTTCTCGTCAATGAGAATATTCGCTCGAAAATAGTGGGCAGTAAACGGCGATAGCTTACCGAGCAGCAAGGAAATGCTGAGTAAAAAAACACCTGAGCTGCGTTACATCGCTCTAATTTTACCACAATACTTCTTCAGGAGCAGTTGAATTAGCGATCGAATGTCTGCTTTGCAGGCATTCACTCTGAGTTGTTTTCTGAAAAAGATGATTTAAAAATATGACTATTGTTTTGTAGCAATCTCAGCGCGAGTTAACTCACCTTTTGGTAATATCACTCATGGACTGGCTTACAATTGTAATAACGGTCAGAAAATTCAGATGAAAAACGTGACAGTAACATTTATTAAACTTTCTCTGCAACCATTTTCAAGTGGGAAGTTATCAAATAAAGGTAAGTGGAAATGTTAACATTTTCTCCTTTGAAATTGTAAAATTGCCTGGCGGTAAAACAATTTAACGTGGATTGTTCATGTCATTTAGTATAATTTTACTGGTAAATAATGCCATTCAATCATTTTGATTGGTTAGTTGTCTAGTAAATATGAGGCATTACAGTATTTACTAGCCAGACAATTAAATCGCTGCCAAAAGTCGTTGTAAAAGCCTTTTTGTATTTATCAAGTATTTAATAAAATCATGTTAGATCAATTATTTACCTTAGTCTCGGTAGTTATCGAGACTGAGGTAAATATATATTGCTAAATTATATACTTGAGAACGCGTGTTTCACCAGGATATCCAAACACCGAGGCTTTTGCTAAAAATCGAAGCGAAGCTTTGCTTAATTTCTGACAGGAAAACAACTCGACGGTGCTGTTTTCTTTTGTTTTTTTGTTTATGAATTATTAATGAATTTGATATTAAAAGGTCAATAAAGGAACATGGTCCGAGATAATCATTATCAGAGCCATGTATTAAAAGTGTTGAGTCATGTATTGTTAACACACCCTTTGAATTTTGTCGTTTTTGGATCAAAAATGGCGGCGATCTATTGCTTTATTGTATTCCGCTATTTTCGTTCTTATGAAAATAATAGATGTTCTAACTTGCTCGTATACAGGGCTCAAGTCATTACTACCCAAAATTCTCCGCTGGAAACGTCTGGTGTTAATCAGAATAAAATGATATAGTAGGAGGGAATAGACCGAATCAGCCTTGTATGCAAATTACCCATTTCGATGTTTACACATACTTTTGAGAGATGTAAATTTGTAT
>JAOBAZ010155212.1:0-10735 GCA_026546875.1 Pteroeides caledonicum | reverse complement strand
TTCTGGGGGAGCATGCACCCAGACCCCCCTAGAAGGCCCAAAAAAAATTTCCTCGCTGCGCTCGGACATTTTTTTTGGGTTTCTACATTTCTCACTCATTCTTATAATTTAAACTTGACAGGTCTGGTATTAGGAATTTTGTGTTAAAGGCAACATGGCGGCCAGTGGGGTCACGCTACATATAGCATTTAGTAAGGTATAGCTACTGTGGTATAGCCAATCCAATTAATATAGAGATCAGTGCTATAGACATACATACACTTTCAGAGATTACGTCATTTCAATAGTCCTATTAACTATCAGTGGATTATACAAAGTTGACAAGTGCCTGTCCCAATGGCCTGTCCACAGATACAGCTGTACGTTATCAGCGCGGGCAAAAATCTTCACTTTTCACGTGCGTGGTCAAGCTAGAGAAGGTCATTCACTCATTTGACTATGCCAGCCATGCCTATGGTGGGTAATGTGGATAAGAAAAGAACTAAAGATGGTTTTACTCATAGCAGAAATATTCCTCTTCAAATAATCGACGGTGTTTTTAAAGAGCGTTGTACATTGTTGAAGTATATAGAAGCCAATAATCCACAGAAAACGTTGGTGTTGTTCAGTGAAAACACTTCACTTGAACTGAAACATCTATTGACAACCAGCATTGTGGCAGGTACAACAACGAATTCAATAATTATCCAGACAGAGGTTTCTTATACAAGACGGGAGTCTTTAAATGTTATCGTGGAAAATGTTATCAAAGAGATGTGTACAAGCGAGGGTAGCGATAAGTCAGTACTTTCTCAAGGATACCAAAACGATCCACGGCGTGTACCTGACCTGCTGCAACTGACCACCTTGTATCCCAATTCTATGGTCCAATATGTCAAGTCTAAAGTATGGAGACAACTTCACAGCCGTATTGGGGATCAGTTAATGTTGTATCTGCTCAAAAAATTGTTTTTATTTGTTAAAACTAACTCAAGTTGTTTCTTCCAAGTGTCTGGACAACCCATTAACCAGTTGATAACATGGGAAACAAAGAGAAGCAGAAAAAAGAAAACGTTGCAATTGTATAGTAAGTATAATACACCTACCTAGGCTGTACCCTCTGAAATCCAATACTCTCCAAAATTTTTAAAAGATCAAAGCATTCCAATTAGCTTGATTGTTCAGAAATTCATTTTTTGCCCACCATCAGAAAATCTAATACAAACCTAAGGGGTGGATATTAAATGGCCTTTTTTTACTTTCCCATATATATATTGTTTCTCTATTGTGCCACCTACAAACTGCCTCTTTTAGTATTTTACTCTGTCTAACACCAGGAACATTTTACTTAAGCTAAAGAGCTCCCGGAGAAAAAGAGTCAACTGACTTTACCTACCCACTTGTGGCTTTTTCTTAACTTTTTCTCTACTGTGTTGCCAGCATTTATTTTACCACTCCTTGGTATTTTACTCTGTCTAAAGCTATAGTTTTTACTGTGTTTAGTGCAAGGTGATTATATTTGTCAAGTGAAAAACTCTAGGAGCAAAAGAGTTATTTTGCAGAAGTTGGGGCTTCCCTCACCTCACCTCAATAAACAGCCCAAGTGAAGCATAAAACTCAAAGCAGTTATGTATGACTTAAAAATGTTTTAATACATCAACTTCTAGGTTAACCCATTGGTGCTAGGAGATTTTCCCTAATGAGTAAATTCATCTCAGTGGTATTAGACAGAGTAAAATCTGTTAAGTGGCCGATTATGGTTGGTATCACCATTAGCTCAGTGGGGTCACTGTCAGTTAGTCAAGTAAGTTGTGGAGATATTTTTGCATCACCAAGTACCTTTCTTATAGATGAGCCGGTAGAGCCAGTTAAAAAAAAGAAAAAATTACAAGAGACTGAACAGATGAGTAGGAAAAGAAAACTGTCCAGTCCATTGAATGATCTTAAAAGACTTAAAAAGGAACAGTGCATTTCAAAAGGTGTGTTACCTTACAAACAAGAAACAAACTGCAAAAAAAAGGGAAAAGAGAACGTAATGGCACGAAAAAGTATATTTCTGAAACGCAACTTTCTTTATTCAAATGAATTTCTTAATCCAGCTGAGCATGTTAAGCATTTGGTACGAGCTGGGGCACGAGCACTTGCGCTACTAATATTTCATGGCATTCATCCTGAGCCAACAACAAAACCTAGAAAACAGAAGCGTCTACCCAAGAAACTTGTTCCTTGGGAGAATAGACTGCAAAGGTTTCTTAAACAACACAACTCCTGTCCATTCTTGTATCTATTAAATACTCACTGTCCAGGAAATAAGGAAGAGTTGAAGCATATTACGTATTCTCAGGTGAGGTTAATTTCGATCCTGCTGTATAAAGGCCAATAATTATATGTTAGATTTTAAAAAGCAACCACCTAAGATTCTTTTATTAACCCATTACCTGAGGGGAACAGGGGTTCCTAGTAAAATCATCTAGCATTAGCCAGAGTAAAATCTGTTAACATTACCATTTGTAGTCAACACTGTGTGGTTTATGGGGGAACTTATTTTATAACCTCAGTAACTATTGTTATTATATAATGGGGTATGGTTCTGCTATGTTTTCTACATAAGAACTCAGAAAAATCTTGCATGTTTTAACAATGTTGTTAACATGATCTATTACAAACATGACCTGTTAAAACAACAACATCCTTCTTAGCATGTTTTAATCATGTTAAAGACATGTTAAATCAACATTGTTGTTCAGGCATGTTAAATTTATACACAAACATGTGTGGTCGTGTTCATCATTGTTATTTCATCATGCACAAATGTACATGGTGTTATACATGTATCATGAGGTGCTATGTTGTTCGTTTAACTGGGCTGCTTTAGATAGTCTTTGAAAGTGTTATTTGGCATCAATTCTTGTAAATCAACCGGCAACAGTATTATCCGTCAACATGCATGAACAGACATGTCAAGTGAACAGTTTTTTTAACAGTCCTGTTAAAGCTGACCAACTGAGCTTTGTTCAAGGTTGTTTTTGTATGTGTAAAGAACATGGTTGATCAGATAATCTTATTCACTCTCCCCAAATTGCCTGCCGTTAGAGAAGCGAAACGATAAGCGTTAGAGGTCTAATAGCCAAAGGGTTAAGCATGTCATTTTGTTATCAGATTTATAGTTTTTGTCGGGCCGTGCTTAAAAAGGTCGTGCCGCATGAACTTTGGGGCTCCAAACGAAACATGAAAAAGCTCTTGGCGAATTTGTGGAAGTTTATTTCTGCACGAAAACTGGAAAAGTTTACTTTGCATCAACTGATGAAGGGTATTAAAATTAACGATTACCAGTTTTTGAAGAAGAAACGTCAACGTGGTTTACCCAGTCATTTTTCTAGTAGTGAGTTTTTGGCGAGGCAAGAGCTAGTTTCCAGGTTCTATTTGTGGTTGATGGACAGTTACCTAACACCTTTACTGAAAAACTGTTTTTATATCACAGAGTCGGCTATCAATCGCAAACGTTTGTTTTTCTTTCGTAAAGCAGATTGGCAAAAAGTGCGCCTTGAGCAAGAGAAGGAACTTCTGGAATCTGTTTTAGAAGAAATCCCCAAAGCCGAAGCCGGAAAACTTGTTGAAAATGATAAATCGCTTGGTTTTTCAACTCTACGTTTTGTTCCGAAAAAAACGGGACTGCGACCACTTGTGAATGTAAAAGTTCAACACCGCGATATTTTAAATGTTTTGACATACGAACGTAACGCTAATCCGAAAAACTTTGGAGCGACATGCCTTGGTTATGATGATATTTTCAAAAAGCTACTTCCATTTGCCGTTAGGTATAGAACGTTCAAAGAGAAACCTCCTTTATATTTTGTACATGTTGATGTCGCTACGTGTTTTGATTCTATAAAACAAGAAAAACTGCTTGAAATTCTCGAAAACCTTTTAAGCGAAGACGAATACTTGCTTCGAAAATATTGGGTTATAAAAGAGCGTCAAGACAATGCTGTTTACAAGAACTTCAAGCAAGAAGTTGTCCCTGCTGACGACAACAGGAAGTTTCCAAAGTTTGCCAGGGATAGTCTTAAGAATACTAATATTCGCAATGCTATTTTAGTTGATCAAGTTAAATATAAATCCATCAGAAAGGAAGACTTTATACGGCTGCTTACGAAACACTTGACTTGCAATATTGTTCGGGTATCGGGGAAATATTATAGACAGAAGTGCGGTAAGTATGACTGCATGTTATGGTCTCTCAGTATTCTCTTGCTCGTTTTACCCACAAGTATAACTAACCAATCACAAGCGACATTGTTTATTTTTATAAGAAAGCGCCACTTTGTCGCCGCCGCGAATTTCGAATTTGTTGATAGTCGAGCAACTCATGCTTTAGTTCTCAGGGCTCGTCCGAGGAAAGGTTGCGCAGTTCATTTATACTGCGCATGGTTTATGATACAGGAGCAGCAATTTCGTTCGTGGTTGCTAGGTCTGTATCTGGCAACCGATTTTTTACTCAGTTGCCTTTATTAACATTTAAGTATTTTTAATCCAGTAACTTTGTCAACTAACTGTAACGCTAAGCATGCGAGAAAACTGCGTAATAATTCCTCGGATCGCACCTAAAAACTAAACTGCTGGTCGTTGGTTGATTCGAAACATGCAGTGCTATCACCGAGTGAATGGTCTACAGAACAAAATGGACAAACGTTTTGACACAGTCCCCCTAAAGACCGACTTTTTGATTTCACAAAAGCAGATATTAATTTTTCAAAAGTTCCCAACGTTGCTAAAAACGTTGATTATTTACCTGACGCATTGACATTATATGTATGTAGAGAAAGTTAAACATATTTTAAGTATGTCAATGACTTCTGTCCATGATTGTATATTATTGTCCCTGTATAGTACGTTATCCAATCTCATTTTTAGGATACAACTCGGTTTTTATCATGTAGTGAACCAAGTTGCTTTCAATCTGCTACTATAGAGAGAGCTTCAGGTTAGGGAACGAGTACAACTACGACAATGACATGTTTACTTCCGGTGGCGTGACCAAAAAGGCTGGACTTTTGGCGCGAAAAAGTCGTCCTCGTCGGTTGACAACAAGATTTTGCTAAAATTTCGTAGTCGTTAAACTAGTTTATTTTTCGTAAGGTAAGAAATGTGAAATACACCTGTTGCAATGAGAAAATAGGATAAATGAATAATAGTCCGACTGTGTAGTTTGTGAACGTATTTTTGTGAGATGTTTTGCTTATTTAAACGTAGACAAAAGTTCGTCGTCGTACACAAAAGTTCTGTTCACGTTTTCGGCGGGAACGACTATACGAGCGACTATAAGTAGTTCTCAGTCTTCCTTCGGTAAGCTCGTACTCGTAGTCGTACTCGTTCCCTAATCTGGAGCTCTTTGCTATTTTTCTTTACAGGTATATCGCAAGGGTCTGTTGCCTCTCCTATTTTATGTAATGCTTATTTGGGTCACCTGGAAACGAACACATTTTCGTATATTTTAAGTGACGATAATTCACTTTTGTTGAGGTGGATGGACGATTTTTTACTTCTAACACATTGTCTGGATTATGCCAAGCAGTTTCTTTCAACTATGTTGAACGGATTCCCGGAGTATAATTGCCACATAAAAGCCGAAAAGTCCCTCGTTAATTTTGAAGCATACTTCCCTACAGGTAAACAAGTTCCACGTCTTCCCGATGGAGCAATATGGTTCCCATGGTGCAGCATCTTGATCAGCATACGAACGTTGGAGGTTCAAGTTGATTACTCCCGATACAAAGGTAACTCTAAATACTGTTCTCAGTATAAACCTAGTTTAATTAGCAAATCATCTTTATTGAAATATTTCACGTAATTTGTGTTTCACTATTTCCTAACACTATTTCAAACGTATTGGCTGAAGTGAGATGTGAACTGACATTTTTCGGCAATTCTGGCCCAGTCTGTCGACGTCATTTTGTCCACTATCTTACGTTTGTATGTCTTTGCGTTTATCGCTCGTCGTCTATCTTATCTAATCCTTTTTGTCTTTGTTTCTGTTTCCAAACGGTATCTCAGCCGTTATCGTCTTTCCGCGTGTATTCCGATTATTCGATTGTTTTCCCTCCTCGTCAAATTCAGTTTAGATTAAATGAACATACTGCCAGATGATCTGCAAACACGGAAAAGGACTGGCACTAGTTGTCAAATAGAAATCCATTTTTCGATCAAAACGGCTAATTTTCTATTGAATTATACTTTACTTCGTTCCCAAATTTATGACAGACTTATAGTTTTGTTGATTAAACATAATTACTAGCTTTCAGCAAGTTTCATTAACGAAAAGCAAAGATATAAGTTTTGAAAACCAAAACAAAACAAAATGGATTTCTATTTTCTTGCTAGGGCCAGGCCTTTTTCTCACGGTCAGATCAACTAGTGGTCTAGGTGATGTTACACGTTCCAGTTGGGAACGAAGTGTTGTTTAATTATTATGCACCTATCAATGTTATTTGAAATTTTGACACAGAGGACTGGAGCATAATTAGTTGCATTGAAAAAAGATCAATGTTGCTTCGACGCATTTTCAGACATGCAGCTTCAGTTTCAGCAAAATGTCTTCAGAAGATATTGAGGTAGGTTTAAAATCTGTATTTCGTTACTGGACCATTTGCTTTGCAATCCAGCCCCGGGAGGAGCTTTTTGATTACATTTGATCAATATTAATTGCCCGACAGTCGGGCATTTGATTAAAAATTTGTGTGAAAACTCAAATGCTGCACATATGTCCGACCTCTCCTCTGGGGCTTAACTTTGATAAGTGCATTATAGAGAAATACTGTAATTGTAGTTATGTTACTTTTTATTTTGCTTGTTTTTTAATACAATGCTTTTGAAACAGGGAAATATGGGATGAAAGACTCTCTCACAGTGAATCTTGTAAACAATCCAGGCTCGTCGATGTTTGTGCAGTTGACAAACGTCCTTCTTTTCAAATTACACAACCTTTTCCTCAGTCTTGAACTTAACAGTACAGAAACAGTTGAAATAAACATCTTTCAGTCATTTCTTTTTATTGTTTGGCGTTTTCATGCACATGTCACAGAATTGCCAACAGGTTAGTGATATTGAAATTTTTTATAATAATTTCTGCCTCACATACTCCACCCCATCATTGAAACCCAGTCTTGATTTTTATACAGTGTAGCTGGGACAATACACCATACTAGCACTGTATTCTGATAACCGATATTTCAGTGTCGTTGCATATCGACATCTTAATTATTGAGAAAACACAGTGTGGTCAGTCGTATTTTAACCATTTGTGAGAACATCGTCGAAGAAATGAAGGGAAACCAATCACTAATGTTAAAGTTGTCATATTTGTTAATTTTTTGTTATACATTTGGTATTTGTTTTGTTCATTATTGGCTAAGCATAAATATCGGTATATCAGCAACAAATACAACCGATACCATTGTTCTCATTTTAGCACCGATAACCTGTACAGTTGTATACTGATATATGCCAATAGTAATACCGGTACATCGCCACATGTTAAGTGACAGACGACATCTGGGGGATCAAAAACAATAACACAGGACCAGGAACGATATCACGCAATCATAAACGATATCAGGGGATTAAAAACGATATCAGGGGATCAAAAACTATACCAAGGGGTCGAAAACGAAATTAGAGGTTAAAAAACGATATCAGCGTTTTCACAACGCTGGCTTTTACTAAATTTGGCTCGACACGTTTTTATCTTCAGTCACATTTGGTTGTAGAAATACGTTTTCAACTTGAAACTGAATTTCTATTTTTTTTCAGGAAACGTTAAGAATAATACAACTTTTTTCCTGAAAGGACTGATGGGTATTGCTAGTAGCTATTTTAAAAAGGTGAGAAGGGTTACCCATGAAGCATTCTCTCATGATGATATCTCTTGCCTTTTTGTGGAAGCGACGTTGTCCGTACTTGAACGTAAACCTTGCCGATATAAAGGACTTATTGAACATTTACATGAGCAAAGAAAGAAATACCCGAGAAAAATAAAAGAATGGGCGAGCGGGATTGCAAAAGTGGGCGTTGTTGAAGAGTTTTTTGAGTTCTGCTAGATACGTATAAGAGTTAACATGAAAACTATTGAAATATTTTTGGAATGATCAACACAAATATGAAAAGGTTGTGCAAAAAAAAGTATTAATTAATATTATAAACATTTCATAATTTATTCCTAGTAGAAAAAACTGAATTAATGACGAGAGATTGGTTACTGATATTTTTAAATTTATGTGAAGTTTAAGTCTTTAGGACTGAATTTCCGTGAGACTTTAATATACACCCAAAATAAAAACGCGACCGTGTTTTACCACAGTACCTCAGATGAAGCGCTACACGACACAATCTACCAAGGAAGTTTCACCAAATATATCCTGTAAAAGTAATTTTGCTTAATTCTCCAAACAATTATGGATTTTATCACATTTTTTCGTGTGTCCGGAACGGCTTTCCGTTAACTGCGTTATTAAAATTGCCGTTAGTCACCTTAAAGTCAACTAAAGGCTACAAAAGGAGGCAATTTTACACTAAATAAAGTCGCTGGAGATGTTTAGAAAGCTTTGCGAAAAAGAAAGAGAAATTTACGACACCTTTGTGCCACGCCGTCAGTTCTTTTAAGATGATCATTTTCAAAGGCTTTATGCAACTGCCGTTCATTCGGTTTAAAGAAATAGGGTGGGATTAATAATGTACGATGAGTGTGTAATTTTGGGTTTTCATCTGCTCTCTAATGATGTTTTTATTGCCTTAAAAAACCCCCACTGATATTTCATTCGTTCGCAAACGCTGTGGCGAACAGGAAGAACGGCCATCCATTAATACAATTATACCACACTGCAATGAAGCTGTTGATGTTCGCCGTAAAATAGGATTCAACAGATTTTGAGCTTGGAAATCGTTTATTGAACACCATTGCGATGGTATATTATGTACTCAGCACAGCAGCAAAGCAGAACTTAGTAAGCTCTGAGCAAATGGTGTCTTTCAGTTAATATCTTCAATCGCTGTGCTTATAAACAGTTCTTTGAATTATAGCCAAGCTATACTACTTGGCAGCAACGTAGTCGAAGACTACCGTAGGCTTTACCTTCTTTGTACAAATTTTTATTTCAAGTTATGAGTTGAGAAACATTACATAAAACAAGAAAATACTACGAACCATTTTTGCTATATATTGTTCCTTAAACTATATTGCAGAGGTGTACTACTCACCGCGGCAACGAAGATTGCTCAGATGTCGGATATACTAAATCTGAGTTGAGGTTCGCCGTAGTAAAATAGGGTATGATATAGGTCTTGAATTTCTATAACACAACATAACTTCTCGTTTTGAGGTGAGCCACTCTTAGGTCTGGTTTCTTTATGATTGCTTCGATCGCCCGAAATAGTGTCCAGCCAATCACAGCAATCGTACTATCTGCCTCAACAACAGTAGGATCGCTGTGATTGGTTGAACACTATTTTGGGCGATCATATGGAAACCAGTATTCAGTAGCTATAGACTACTGAATACCTATTGGCCTTCACAACTTACGCTTTTTAATCGTTGCCTAACAATGCCGAACTCTCCCGAACTTTCAAAGTAGGACACAATTGCCGGCCATAAGATTTGGTAGTTTTATCTGAATAGGCAACAAGTTTGAGTTAGTTTATCCTTACATCTTGCGTTTGAACTCGTTTAAAGCGTTTATGTTTATTTATGTAAATTAACATTTAAAAATGAACTAGTTTTACAATCGCTCCATGCAAATAAGATTGGAAAAAATTTCAATAACCTGAAATTTCAATAATCTAATTGAACTTCAGGAGATCTATAGCTGCTGCAACATAACGCGCTAAACTATTTTTCACAAACAAGTGTTGTTTGTCAGGAAATGAAGCACAGAACTCAACTAAGTGAAAATGAAACTCGTCACAACAAGTTATTTCGTGCGTGATATCAAGACTACATCCCATCTGTCAAGTTTGGTATTATTTCCAACAGGTTGCGTACCGGTGTCATTATATAGTTCCCACAAGGTATTTCATGTCTATTGATAAAAGAAGAATTAATGTGAAGATGTGGAAAAACACTGCATTCGGTAAGATGATTGAAGCGTTTTGTGGTATCTTAGCACCCGTTTCTTCTTATCTAAGGGGAAATAATTTGATTGCATTCAATAATATGTTTTACAAATAGATGAATAATGAATGAGCTTATCCCTCGAGCGAACGTCTGCGATTGGTCGACGTGGAGACTGCATCATATACCTCGCGTTCGATTTTGTATGATAATTGTCCATAACATTGTACAAGGAGAAGCTTGGCGTCACCTTAAACAAATCATTCAAAGTCTCACCAAGTGAACGAAGTACGACGATATTCGAGGTATGAATATATAAGTTAACGAAAACAAGTACTTTGATCAATCCTTAATAAAAGGTAGTCCACTTAGTATATACTACTTGTATATGCAACAAAGACGAAAAGTACAGTAAATATGTTGAATGAAGGTAGAAATGGTATATAGTGTTTGACTGGCGTAAGATTAGCGCAGCAGTGCCAGTGGTATTGGGCGGCATGCGATATTTGTTGAATTCAATAGTATATACAATAAAACGAAAGCGCAAAGGAAGTTTAACTTCGACCAAAACTGTGAGGAAAAAGTATTGTTCATATATGAAAACAATAACAAGTGGATATGGAATAAATATACCAATTATTTCTCTTAATTTAT
>JAOBAZ010155101.1:0-10737 GCA_026546875.1 Pteroeides caledonicum | reverse complement strand
TCCTAATATTTTGTAAACAATATTCTTCAATATGTGAAAAATTGTCCGGAAGGTTACAGTTATCATAAATGTTAGCTCCCAGACAGTATAATCCAATATGGCGTCCTGTGTGCTATTCCTGTGTTTAGCCGCAGGTACAACAATTCTTTCAACTTAAAGTGTATATGAAACAAAAATTATTATTGTTTTATTTGAAAGATCACTTAAAATAGTTTTGTACTTGAAATATTTCAATTTGTTTACGTGTCAGTTTTTACGTCACACATTCATGCATAATGAGTTGATACAAAACGGTTAACATACTAAATTTGGTAGGCTAGAACGACTTCCAAAAATCTTATCTGTTTTACTAGCATACCAGCATACTGGCACACAGGCTTTCGAAACATTAAATTCGGTGACAAAGGAGATATCTAACTTTCTGTATTAACTCATTATGCATGAATGTGTGACGTAAAAACCTTGCACGTTTCACACTTGGTGACCAAGTGACACATGTTACTTCTTTTTTCAATCGAGTCACAAACAATCTCTCGAAGTGAAAGTTTTCTAGTTGCCTGCTCGCTTCTGAAAATTATCAGTTATTCTGTTGGCAAGTATCTTTTGTTGAATTCGCTGACAATGCTATTTAGCGCACACGCCGATTGCAGTTGACCTAACGTAAAAGACGATGAGCGATTTAGAACCAGGTTGGTCTGCTAATATTTTTTGAATTACTTTGAATTATACTATTGAAACCAAACTTATACTGATATGAGACTATGAGTATTAGTGTTCCTATGAATACCAAACTTACAAAGCTGTCAAATTGCTCAGATGATAGAAGGTGGATAGAAGCACAGAGCATGTGGCTACCGTTCAGGACTTTCGGTCGTAGCACGATCATGTGATCAACCACATTGTGGGAACGAGGACTTTAAGTTGTGTTTGTTTTAATTTACTACATGAGAACCAAATGGTTCTAAACGTACATGTTACAATATAACGTATGAAAGTTTAAAAAAATAAAGTCGTGAAAGTTTAGAACCATTTGCATATTTGCGTGCAGTGGGATATTTTTTCCAGGAAGGAAAGGTTATACTGTATCGTCTCGGATATTGGTTTAAGTTTAAGGAAGAAACATCAGCTTGTGCTGAGGATTATTACCAGTGGGAGTTTATGGACATCCAGTAGGGACAAGGTTTGGATTAAATACATTGTATTTACAATTATATTGTGTACTGTTCCAGGAAGGAACGACAAATTGAACTATACTAATATTGTGTAAATTTACACAAGACATTTGCCACTGGGGTTATTTGGGTGACAGCTTTCCGTATTAGTGTTAGTATAAACTTTACAGAGATTGTTCCGAGAAAGAGAACTGCCAATGGGCGACATTTACTGTGTTATAAACGGAGAGTTATTTACGACCAAACGTAAATAACATTATTTCACGTATTTGCGAAATTGTGGTGTTTACAACGTGTTTACCGGGTGTAATGATGTACACTTCATTTATAAGCTTTACTATTGGCAGTATGAGTTATGAACAGTGTTTAGAAGATATAAACAATTTATTTAAGTCGAGATTGGAACAAATTAGTGCCTTAGTAAACAAGATGAGATTGAGAGATGCATTAATAAAGGAGCTGGTGTTGAGCAGATCATTTCTAAGAAACAGGATTATGACAATATTTGGACTGAATTCGTGAATGTACATGAACTGTACCTTCGAACTGTACTGACACAAGATGAACGAGACAAAGCAAATAATTCTTATAAAGAACAGATTGGGAAAAAGTGAATTTTGTTAAGGTGTATGAGCCCTGGCAAAGATCGAAAGGCAATTATCCAGGTAAAGCCATGTGAGTGGTTCAGTTTCCGCAATTTCATAATTATCAAATATGTCGAAGAAAAGAGAAAAATTAGCTCTTGCTCAATTAAAGGTCAACCAATTAAAGCAACGGCAACAAATCAGGAGAAAAATGGCAGAACTGAAATACCAGAAAGAGCTTATGGGAGCTGAAATGAAGAAAGAAGAAGCATTGGTGAGCTTTAATGTCCACAGTGACCTAGAAAATGAAGAAAATCAGCAAGGTGACGAATGGGATTATGGTTATTCTATGTACAGCCCTCCCAACAGGTATCCTCAAGCAGTAAATCAGAGCTCAAGAGTACTTTACAAACCAGTAGCATCTAAGCTAAGAGTATATGTTGCAGAGAATTTAGATGACAAGGAGGCTGTATTAACCATAGAGATTATAAATAACACTAGAGACGGCATCGACGGTGAAAGTGAGAGACGAGTGAATTGGGGGACAAAATCAAGTCCCGGATCTTCACTCATTCACGATGTCCGTTTTGTCCGAGGCCGAAATAAGTATATAAATATAATAATAATAAAGTGCAGTTGCACCTGTTTTCCGATGCCCCTCGATGTAGATATTCAGCAGTGGCGTTCCTTTGTTTTACCAATGCTGATGGCAGTGTATGTTGTTCGTTCGTAATGGGAAAGGCTAGACTAGCACCTGTTCGAGAAATTACTATTCCCCGACTTGAATTGACGGCAGCGGTTATTTAGGAAAAGCTTTCGAAGATAGTACGTGATTTTCACATTGGAAGAGTTTTCTATTGGACAGATTCGACGTCCGTGCTAAAGTGCATCAATAACGAAAGCAAGAGATTCCATACATTCGAGTCGAATCGTTTAACAATTATACACAGTGGATCGGTAGCCAGCGAATGGAGATATGTGAATCGAGAAGACAGCCCTGCAGACGACGGGTCAAAAGGTCTTAAACTGGATAGTATGATAAAGAACGATTGTTGGCTAAAAGAACCTCGTATGTAAAAGCGGAGATCAGTGGCCAAAGATGAGAGGAATACCGACCGTAACAGATGAAGATCCAGAAGTGAGAAAAGAAGCT
This sequence comes from Pteroeides caledonicum, assembly GCA_026546875.1. NCBI lineage: Eukaryota > Metazoa > Cnidaria > Anthozoa > Scleralcyonacea > Pennatulidae > Pteroeides > Pteroeides caledonicum. The sequence goes on along the minus strand of JAOBAZ010155101.1, from coordinate 7,828 downwards.
CGAGTTTATGCTATAACATGCCTTCATCCCACGGCGAAACTGATTTTGCATTATTCTAGTTGGTGAAAGTTGAAACGGGCTGTAGCCTGGTTACTGAGATTGAAGCAATGCTTAAAGACGAAGTCTCAGTCGAAAAGTATTTCTACAAATAAAGTTCCCCATGGCGAAAGAGAAGATTTTGAAGCACGGTTAACACAATGGGAGTTGAAAGGAGCGGAAGCGAGAGATTCTACGACAAGTACAAACAGAAGCATTTCCTGAGGAGTTGAAAACAGTCCTTTCGCACAAGCGCTCTCGAAATTCGACAAGAATTTTAAAGAAGAAAGGATCGACTCCAGACAAACTTGACCCGCTTTTAGTAGAAAGACTTCTGAGGGTCGGCGGAAGACTAACCAACGCTTGTGTTGGCGAGAATTCGCAGCACCCTTTACCTGCCAAGCATCCAGTGACTGAAATGATCATTCGTGAACATCATGACGAAGTGGGTCTTGTGGTACAAGAATCTGTTTCTTTTTATTGGATCCAAAGAGGGAGAGCAGCAGTGAAACGAGTTATAAAGTTATGTGTGACATATCAACGACGAAAGGCCAAATTGGGAGAGCAGTTCATGGCCAGTTTGCTGCAGACTAGACTTACTGCAGGAAAACCACCATTTGCCTATGTCGGAGCCGACTTTGGACCATTCGAAGTTAAACAAAGGCGGTCAACAGTGAAAAGATATGGTTGCATCTTCACATGTTTCGCGACACGCGCTGTGCATATTGAAGTTGCGCATTCCTTCGACACAATTCCATGTTGAACGCGTTGAGAAGATTCATCAGCATCCATGGATATCCAGAGCAAATCAAAAGCGATCGTGGGACAAACTTCGTTAGCACCGAGAAGGAACTAAAGAAAAGTATGGAACAGTGGAACAAAGAGAACATTTATGCATTTTGCTTACAAAAGGGGATACAGTGGATGTTCAATCCGCCGTCTTCCAGTCATAAAAGTGGCGTATGGGAAAGAATGATTCGTTCGGTGAGGCAGATATTGTGTTCGGTGATGAAGGAACAGTTAGTGACGGAAGAAGTGCTGCAAACGGTAATGGTGAAAGCAATGAACCTTTTGAATTCTCGACCGTTAACGCGGAATAGTGATAGCCCATAAGATTTGGACCCATTAACACCAAACCACCTGTTGGATCTCCATCCAATCCTTAGCCTACCACCAGGAGTGTTCGGAAAGAGTGATATGTATTGCAAACGTGCGTGGCGTTAAGGTCAATACCTGGCCAACGTCTTTTGGAGAAGGTGGTCTCGAGAGTATTTGCCAACACAAGGTTGGCGTCGTGGTATTGTTGGCTGATCAGGCATACCCGAGAAGACAGTGGCCTTTAGCAGTCGTGGTAGAAGCCGAAGCAGATTAAGATGGTTATGTCCGTATAGTGAAAACCAGTTCCACGGTTGCGACTAAAGCCAAACGACACCGAAAGGGGGAATTGCCAACCACGAGTACTGTAATACTTATTCGTCCGGTGATCAAGTTATGTTTGCTGGAGATGGACTGAACGATTTATGAATAATGAAAGTTGTATATAGTATAGATAAATATTAACGGTAGCTTGATATTTGTGTAAATAGTTGTTGTGTTTACAAGCTCTTTAGGGGCCGGTGTGGCTACCGTTCAGGACTTCAGGTCGTACCACGGTCACGTGATCAACCACACTGTGGGAACGAGGACTTTAGGAAGACATGTTGTGTTTGTTTTAATTCACTACATGAGAACCAAATGGTTCTAAACGTACATGTAACAATATAACGTATGAAAGTTTAAAAAATATAAAGTCGTGAAATCAACAAAAAACGTCGACAGATTTAATTAGTTGTTTGCTTATATTCATTCAATGGGTCATAGTTGACGAAGTCAATTTGGGAGTGAAGGGTATTGTGAATGCTGTTTTGTTAGTAACCGAGCAGTCTTGACAACATATAGACGCTGTATATAATATAATATTAATGTTTATCACTTGTTTTATTTTTGTCTGTATTGTTTTGTGTATTATAATAATATTACAATTGATATATTAAAGAGTACCAGCGTAAACCTTTAGAACAAGATGACAGTGTTAAAGCCAACGCTAAATATGCTATATGATCCCCACTTGCTCGCTAACGGCCCCACTAATTAAAGTCATCCGATTTAACGCCTAGGGGGCGTTTTGTTTAAATCATGGTTCTATTTGAAATAAATCATTAAGCAACTGATTGACAGTTCTTTAATAATCTCTTTTTAAATGAAATAGCTGTGACGTCATTGGTTCTGCACAAAGAAGGTTTATGCAAGTTTGTGGCTCTTCGTTGCTACGTGTATGTGTGGGTGTAATTTTTTTACCCAACCAACCAATAAAAATAATTTCACTTAATCACTCACTTGTGAGGTTGAATTTTGTTAATCGCCTGAAGTTTCAACAGGCACGTGACTAAGAAGGACTACAAATTTGCAAAAAGTCGACCAACAACAGTAAAAAGTTCTATTCAATGTTGATCTTCAACCTTATACTCTAATATATACGTTTCAACAAAGCACAGGAACATACAAATCCGTGTTCTTTTTAATTTTCTTTTGGTTGAGATTCACAATAAAAATTATTTATAAACGCATTTAATTAATATAAAGTAACCAAAATTTGTTGCAACGCCAAATCAGTATACAACGGCTTAGAACGGAGTGCCAATGTAAAACACGAGTAGAAGTGTTTTATCTCATTGAAAACACAATGAATGCACTGAAACAGATTGAGAGAGAGGTCGGTAAGGTCACCAAAGAGAACGGTGGTATCCATTCCGCCACATCAAAAAACTCTACTACTTACCAAGAAAGTTAGGCGGTAGAGATATCAAGTCAGAACACCAGGTGGTATGTCAACCAGGATAACATTCAACCTCGTTCCCAGGGCCTTTTCTCTGCTCCGGGTGACGGTTCAACCCAACGGTTTCCCGCTGAATAAATCATCCGTTTCAAAACGGATGATTTATTCCGCGGGAAAAGAAATGGCACTGGGAACGAGGTTGGATAACATTGTGGAACTGGTACGATAATTTGATAGGAAGTGTGAAAAAAACACTGATATGAAAACTTGGACTGGATCGTACATATCTTGTGAAAATGCTGTGCGTAAATCACTGATCTTTAATAAAGCTAATGGCGGCCATATTGGGGTACAGCTAATGTAAAAGAGGTTTTTATAGTGTCTGGTTATTGTTGGGACGAAATAAACATTGTTTAATAAAAAAGTTGTCAACTGTGTTTTCTCTTCTCCCTTAAATTTTGCTGTGTTTAACTAATAAAGTCACATCTAGCTAGCTGCCACAAATCTAAAGCTTTAAACGTTCTAAAAAAGCAGATGTTGGATGCTATTCTTTTAACAGTACATTGGAAAAATGTGCTGTTAAAAGAATAGCATCCTATCGGGAAACATGATCACAAAGATTTTTTAAGAAAGTTAACTGAAAAAATTTAAAAATATCTCAAAAATACGTATATAGCAGATATATAGACTAACTACATTAATGATCAATACAGAGCACATGTGCACCGACTAATAATGTTCTCATACACCTCGCACACTCTTACATATTTTCATCACTCTTTTCTTTTAAAATAGTGCTGGTAACTTATTTGAAAGACTGTTAACCGTGTTTACATTAAAACGCATTAAAGTGAAATTGCTGTTACAGTAAATAATCCAGTGCTGCGCTGTGCGCGCAAAATTACATGTATACATAAATCATAATTGTGTTAATCTTGTTTATGGCATGAGTACCGTGAAGAAGCGCAACTATAGTACGCTGTATAGGAAACTGCTGTAAATAACATGCATGCAAACTAGGATGGAAACCGCTCAAACAACCATGAAAGGAGGCTAGGCGAAGATCAGATATTATAGAAGCTGACATAACATTTGAATCATCCAGTACACTATTTACTAATATTCTACTAATATTAGAATATTCATGACTGCACTTTTAACCTATTTGTCAATTTGGTAAATAGCTTAGCGGGCAGTACGCTCGAGTTGACAATTTAACTTTATTTAATCATGTTTACGACAATGAAGCTAGGTCTTTTTAACCATGGTATAGTTATTACTTCTAGCTAGTTTAAGCCACGTTAGCGACCAGACTAATTTATTTGTAGGAACAAGTACAATGTAGAGATTAGAGTAATCTCAAAGTACACACCGTCTTAAGGTACGCATGCTTTGAACAGATTAATTCGCACAGGCAACTCATGCCCGCCAGAACAAAAATAGCAAAATATAATAGGAAAACAATAAATGACCGCCATTTTTGATCCAAAAACGACTATATTGAAAGGATTTGTTGACAATAGATGACTCAACTCTCTTAATAAAGGTCTCTGATGCTCGCTGCCTAATTCTTTACGACATTATTTCTGGCGTATTTGGGACTTGGAGGAAGTGTGACAGTAACTGCAATGCAAACTTTGTTCAAATGACATTGCTCATCGATTGACGATTTGCGTAACTGGATGGGATACCACAAGTCAGGACTTCATGTTTTCATTCGCGCTGGCGACATAAAAGATGATGTATTTGCTGCGGCGTATGACACGCTTCAACCAGCTTTATAAATAAAAAAAGTCCCCATTGATTAGACCAATGGCAATGGCTTTGAGCGCCGTCATGCCGCCGGCTTTTGTGATTCATGATGGTGACCATGCATAATGTTTAAACCTAGCTTAATTTGTTACACAGTGTGTAGCTTAATAAAAACTAGAAAAATAATAATTTGGGTGTTTGAAATAACAAACAGTAATACGTTAGTCAGATAAGGGGAATAAATATATCAGTAAAGTGGAAACTATATAATGAAAATTTATTAGCAACGAGTTCGAAATATATCATTGACACAAAAGTCATGTTAATTACTCAGTTAGTATGCTGTCTCCCTAATCCTTTACCTGTCCAGTCCTTTATCAACAAAATCTCTTTCATGCATTTAATTACAAATTAATTTAAATGAAGAAACATTGAGTTTCATGTTGCAAGTGTTTACAGTTAAAGTATCTGACTTATTTTATCTACACGTTTTGAGGAGACTAAAATTAACACACAACGAGGTTTAGCTCATATCTTTATTTTGCTGACTGAGGTTGTGCTAGAGGTTAAGATGGCTACAGGGAAGCAACATTCAGTAACAACAAAATATCGCTCAGTACTTTCAAGAACACTTGTGTTGGTGTTAAACCCATTGTCAGATGCGACAAATACACATCGTATAACATCTCAAAAGATTGAAAACGTGTTTAATGATTTCAAGACGTGTAATAAAGATGGTATTAGTGTCCCATTGCAAGACGCCATTGATGACATAACTCTTGTTGGTTGGTTATCTCCTTTTATACTTTTAATTCATGGTTCTTCTGAAGATATGGACACCATTCAACAAGCTTGGATTGGCAGAATGCTAAAGCCACCTCAAAACTTTCTCATCAAACATTTTGGTAAGCAATGTTAATTCAGAATATTTAAGATTTACCGCTATATGTGTTGAATACATAAATATAACAGTAATGCGTGTCATTTCAAGAATTATATTAGGAAATATTTTTCAATTTCTTAGATTATTTTTCTTGTTTACGTGGTTTCATAACTTGTTTGATCTACATTCAGGCCCTGTCCACACATATCCGGATATTTTTGAATCCGCAACGTTTTCTTTCCGAATACGGCCTCCGTCCACACGCATCCGACGAATTCGGCAGCAAATCCGGATACTTTTGAATCCGATCTTCAAAGTGGAAAAATAAGAATCCGCAACGAATCCGATAACGTGTGGACGGTGGAATTGGATTTGAATACGGTACGTGTGGACGGAGATTGTTTTGTTCACATGCACGTATCCGGATATTTTTGAATCCGCAACGTTTTCTTTCCGGATTCAAAAATATCCGGATATGTGTGGACAGGGCCTCAACTGATTGAATTTCCGTGTGCAATATACTCGTATTTCAAAAATGGGCAAACCATCCGGCGGACAACACATATGTGCAAACCAGATAAGAACTTTTGCTGACTAAACTTTCTGCTGATTTTTCTACTATCAATATGGCAATTTGTAATTTGAATAAGAGCCTATAAAATATAAGGTGAATTGATGATTTGCACTTTATATTCATTTTGTTGACTTTCTAGCTTTAATTATGATTATTAATGTAGACCCAGCACTTTGACTCAAGGTCAAGGTGTTGTCTCCGTAGCTTCTTCGCAACAATTTTACTTTAATTACTTTATTATATTCAAAAACATTCAGAGAATAATATTGTGGCACGAAATCAATAATTTTTATACACGATATATAACTTGATTTAACGGTCCGTAATCTGAAATATACAGTTCCAAAATTTGAACCTTAAAGAGTGCAGTTATTGTTGGCCTAAAGCAGATTAATGACTTGTAATCAAGCCGCACTGCCCTCTTAACAAAGTACTTACTGTTAGAATAAATAATTTTTGAGAGGTTTTTTAACGATAGAAGTGGTTTCTTCTTTCACTCAATAACGGCTCAGGGCTGAATAGTTAATTACACAACGCAATATTTAATAGCATTTTTTAATATGGTTTCGCCTTATTATCAATGTTATCCTCATTCGCAATTATTAATTGTGTGGTTCAATTAATTGCACTTTTTTGAATTCTTAATGTTTAATTACCCGGCCGGGGTGATAATGTAAGGAAAAGTCTTTCAAACATTTTGTGAAATTTTAATGATTTGTTAATAGCGCCTACCACATGAGCTATTAAATAGTTTGTATACCCTTTATTATAGAAATTTACAAAAGAGTGAATAGGCCTATATTGTTACAAGATGCTTAAGCATGAAAATTAATATTGACAGTGTTTAATTTCAAAATCTCCAAAATTTTTCTTGACAAAGTGCGTTTGGTTGACAAGCCTTGTTTCTCAACAAATTTGGCGAAATTTTCATTGCCAGTTCCTGAGGCATTGCAATGTTTATACATTACACACTGGAAGAAGCAACCATTATAATTCAGATATAGTTTGTGTTTAGTCTCGTTTTACATTATAGCTTTTGTTATAGGCCCGATAATTTAGATAAGTTAGAAGTATTTTGATTAGGATCGGTATTTGGGGGGACTGGTTTGGGTATTTTGTAAGTAGGGGAACTTTGGGTGCAGAAGTGGTTAGCTCTCTTGCTTAAGCCTGGTTGGTCAAGGTCATCTTTGGATAAGTGACCAGCTGAGAAGCTCTCAGCTGATTGAGAGCTTCCCGGCCAAGTAAATAGAGTTTATAGTTGAGCTCTCCTTTGCAAGGTTTAATTTTCTCCGTTTTTCCTCCATCAATAAAATTAACAATCCCTGGGATAAGAATAGCGCCCACCACTGCCTTAGGTAAAAGCCAACGAAAGAGGAGCTCTCTGGTTACCCCCGACTTAGTAGGAACGCATTTTATGGTAATTTTAGGGTTAAAAAAGTTTGACAAACAACAACGCCATTTTCCTCTTTTAGGGGCTGATGAGTAATTTTCAGCCCGGGCTGAAAATTCTCCATGTAACCAGCCCCTTAGGGCCTGTTCATATGAGCCGGGCTGGCCCGGCTAACCGGGCCAGCCCGGCTAGCCGAGATGAAATTTTACTCGCTTTCACATGTGAATTTTGGCCCGGCAGCGCAGATTTAAAAAAACTGGAAAGATTCCGCAAAACCGCAGGAAAAAAAACAAAAAAAAAACGGTGAAGCAGGGGATGATATTGATACTGGCCCAAAGAATAAAATATCTTCAATCTCGTACAGTTTGGCCATCTCTT
>JAOBAZ010154990.1:0-10738 GCA_026546875.1 Pteroeides caledonicum | reverse complement strand
ATTTTGGGCACAATAGTTACTATTGTGCCCAAAATACTGCGAGTCTAAGATAATGAATAGTTGCAATTTATTTAGTGTTAATACCTGTGTTAATACTGCATCAAACATTTTAGCAGCTCTGTCGCTTGTTGTGGACAACGGCAATCCTTGATTTTTCCATTCCTAGAAAGAAATTTAATTTTAGTAGGCAAACTAGAATACGTAATTGACGTTACTCGTAGAAACACGAGTTTCTAAATTAAATATTGATTTACCGGTAACATTTTTAATTGATTTAAACATTGTCCTAATTTTGCATTTTCCAAACCTTTTCTAAATCGAAACTCTGGTTTATAGCATAGCAAACCAGAACTTGCATTGGACACTTTGTAATATTTCAAATTTTATACTGGTTTAATACAAATATAGCAGTTCAAAATGTAAACAAAGCGTTTGTTTATATTACCTACGGTCTGTACGTACTGGAGTATAACTAACTACAAATTACAGTAATACTTATTGTAAATAACATCACTTTACTCCTAACTTACCAACACATCCCGCCACTCGTGTCGCTTAAAGCCAGGCATGTTTTAATTGCAAATGGGGCTTTGAAAATGTCGACGAAGCCGTCGACGAATGCCTGAGCCCTGGAACGAGGGTTGCTCTCATCAGTGATCTACTCTCGACGCCAGATACCATTGGCAGCCCAAGAGTATTTTTTGTATTAACTATATTTGTATTAAATCATTAATAAAAAGCAAACAAATTGTAAATGTTGTTTGTGTCATTATTTTAACGGGAATGCTGATGAGAAATGCATTTGTTCGATGATATACGAAAAATGACAGGGGGCATGACGTGCACGCTGACTGCTGTAGAACTACAGCAGGCCACTCTAAAACGTCCGAAGACCTACAAAGTGTGCAAGAAAGACTAAGATGTAAATTTTAAATTTGCTTGCTTGAAAAGCTACAAAGAAAAATTTCATGGTGTTGTTTCTTTCAATTTAAAATGTTGAATCAGTGACTTATTTCCTACGCGTTCGACATGAGGATTTCGCACCTATTAATCAATAAGAAGCCATGAAATATTTTAAATAATCGTTTGAATTAATAGACAGGCAGCTCTTGAACAACTCAAGGCTTATTACCTAATTCTCAATTATATTTTTAATTTACTGGTGTTTTAGAGCAATGTAAATTTCTAACAATATTTTTATAAATTATATAACACTTAGCATATGGAATTAAGGAGATTTACGTTTAAGATGCATGCGAACGTAATTTTTCTCTACAGACGTAATTGTGAAAAGTTTAAACTTAGATTAAAAATTAGAAAAAGTTCGTTGGAATAAAGTGAAATTTTTACGGTAGTAAAAAATCTCGGAATATTAAACAATAATTCACTGAAGTGGTCGTGATTGAAATAGCGCGCATCTGTTTACGATCCTGAGGTGTGTGAATAATATAACAATAGAGTTGATGTTTGCGGGCGTACACATGTTTTTGGCCCGACTCAAACTCATTTTAGCCCGAGCGAAGCGAGGGTTAAAATGAGCTTGAGAAGAACCAAAAACATATTTACGCCCAAGAACATCAACTCGATTACTATTATTATAACTTCAAAGGAAATTTTAAAGAAAAATATGGTATTAAAAATAAATTCTTCAGCGTTAAAACAGTACTCCCTAAATTTACCTTCAGCCCGCGGGCTAAAATGTATTTTAGCCCGGCAAATGTATCATTTTGGACCGCAAAATACACCACAATGCCCGCTAAAGTTATTATAATAATTCTTTTAGCATATACCATTTAAACTATTTTTCTAGTATAAATTTCCAGATGAGTATGGATTTTGCTGCATTGTGATTGGTCAAGATTCACAAGATTCTATGAAGTGATAGTTCCTGGTTTCCATTTTTGTTATTAATTAAAATAATAAATTTGATTTGAGTTTATAAGTAAATAAGTAATATAGCATTAAATGAACCAAGTTATGTTGATTATTATTTATAAACACCTGGAAATTTACACTAAAACAATTAGTCGCCTCAGGTTCGGATATTTTGAGCTAGAGTACCCAATCAAATTGTTCAAATGTACTATCCTGACTTTTACATGTACATATATACATAAATATACAAACATACGCGTACACATACACACGTACACGTACACACGTGTACACACATACACATGCATACACACGCACATACACGTATACCTACGTACTACGTATATGTTCGTGTGTAGGTGTACATGTAGACCTACATGTACAACTACGTACACACCCACATGCGCCGTGCACACATGAAAGTACATGTGCATGTGCATATATGTGATTTTTACAATAGTTTAATTTAATCTAATCTAAGGCGATAGCTTTCAACATTAATCTTTTTGTTAACGGTGAGTTCTCTCTCATAGCTTTTCTTTCGGTCAACAGTCTCCTAAAACAAATATTGAAAGAACCATGTGGATTTAAAACAATAAAGAATAAAATATTAATATGAATGGACGAAAACAATTGAGAAATATGTCAAGCAACCAAGTTACGTCACCAAAAACCAAGATGGCTGCCTCCATGTATTCAAAGGCTCGATTTTCAATGTAAAGTACAAATGAAGGATAAAATTAAAACAAATTTAATGTATATAGGTGTTTATTTCGCTTCATTTAAATGTATTTAATTAATATTTGTTTTTAGAGTGGAGGATCCCTTCATTTACCCCTAACCGTTCATATGTCACAAACATTTAACAAAACTGACTTTAGGTCGGTCGAAATCTGTTTTGGTAAAACGTTAAGTGAACAATCCTTTGAAGTTATACGGGGTAATCGCATTCTTTTCATGCTTGTTTGCCAAAAATGCTTTTCTCCAAAAATGATTTTGTATGGAAACTACCAGGACACTGTTTACTTCTTTAATGCAATTGATTTGTACTCGATTTGATACAGTTTAATTTATACTCACCTTGCCAAGCAATGATGTGATTTTAGAGGGGATCGTATGGCAGAGTGAATGAGAAATTGATGAAAGATATCTCTCTAAAAACAAATCAGCAGATGAATTTAGATTAAGCCAAGTGAAGCTAGACTAAGCTAAACTGGAGTGCACAAAGCTGAAATAGGCCTATGGTAGAGTTACTATGGAAAGTTTATGACTTACTTCAGCGTTACTGCCACCAATTTTGATAATCTCGTATCTAATAGGAGCGATTAAGTCTGTTGATCTTACATAATCACCCTAATAATTAAAACAGAGTTGAAGTCCGTCAAACCAACCTACCAACCAACCAATCAATTAAGCATCTGTGTGTGTTTGCTTGCCTGTGTAGCAATCATTATACCTTATCAAAATAATACAATGCCTCGCATATTCTCCAACCAACTTCCTCAGTAACTTCACAATTTGTTCCTTGGCGGTCACTTAAAACAACAAATCATTCATAATCTCCTTACTACATTCGTGACATTTTATAATTTCTATTTTATATCAGTACCACCGCAACATACTTCATGTAGTTTCGCATTGAATCAAGAAAATACTTTGATTTCTCTTCGTCTTTTGCTCCCAAAACAGACATAAACAGGTGAATATCACTCAATATCTAGAAAACGAAAATACAAAATGCAATGCACACAGCCTAGCTCCTAAGAACGTTTCAAAAAAATCATTAAATTAAGCGCAACACTTTAGAAATTTAAAAACTTCCTTATTTCGTCCATTTCCTTACATTTGATTCTACTTTACCAGAAAAGGCAGAATTTGTTGGAATCGCAAGGCTGCGTTGTTTAAAATGTACGACAAACAAGATAGTTACAGTAGTTCAAAATTCTGGAAAGTGTTTTGGTAACATGTGGACTGACCGATTTATGACAAGACAAATTTCGCAGAGGAGCTTTAGTAAGCAATGAAAAAATTCTCAAACAATTGGGACAAAGTAACGTCAAAATCAGTATTTTTAATATATTTAAGAAATAATTGCTACTCAACAATCCATTTTTGTCTGGTAAGTTTCATAATCAAACAGACATGGTTCTGAAATGCCATGCAAGGGAGACGTAGTTAAATTAATATATTTGTCGTAATAATTTTGCAATTTTTGTTCCACGAATAAATACATTGTTTGCTTACCCAATTATGATCATCTAAGTGTGAACTTCCCCAAAGTTCCTGCATTTTTCGCCATCTATCATTTACATTTACACCTAGAAGAATGATGGTCTTAATTTGACATAGAGACAGATTGTGGCCTCGGCGTGAATCTGTAACAACTCATATACTGTTTGATATTACAAACATAACTTTTCCTCTATGAAGTCTAGTTGTCCTTTGTGGAGTATGCATTTATTCGTTTTTTTAAAAAAAAATAATAATTGTTGGTAACCCCTGCCAATAAATAAATAAATAAATAGACACACAGACGGACGGACGGACGGACGGACGGACGGACAGGCCGGCAGGCAGGCAGGCAGACAGACAGACAGACAGACAGACGTGGTCCAATAACTCAAATGATTTGTTAAGTTTTGGATAACCTTCTAACTCAAGACGATATAAAATAGAAGAACCATCCATTAAATCATACATGTCGCCTGACTTGCATCTTTCAGAGATCTTTAATAAATGAAAAAACATGTTGAAAAAAGATTTCATAAATTTAACGTTATAAAGCGTCTATTTTCGTAAACCTGTATGCTTATTGGCTAATTTGAACCACGTGACGGCATTTTAATAAACAACACACGGCTGTGCTAATAGCCGTGCATGAATTTCCCCAAATTGACGAGATGATCTGAAAACACGGAAAAAGGTTGGCACTAGTTGTCAAATAGAAATCCATTTTTCGATTGAACACTGAGCTAAACTTCTCTCGAAATATACTCTACTTCGTTCCCAAATTTAACACAGACTTATAACTTTATTTATTAAACATAATTACTTGTTTATTAAACAATAATAATTAAAAAGTTTCATCATAGGGAAAGCAAACATAAGTGATGTAAAACTTTCTCTTGAAATATACTTTACTTCGTTCCCAAAATTATGACAGACTTATATATAATTTTGTTTATCAAACATAATTACTTGTTTATTAAACATATATAATAATTAAAAAAATTCAAGTTTCATCAACGAAAAGCAAACATGTAAGTGATAAAAGACAGCAAAATCGATTTTTAGTTAGTTCCAGACTATTGCTCACGGTCAGATCAGCTAAAATTATCAGAAAAGCGTTCTTTGGTTGCGTGTTACCGAAACTTAGACGAGCTCGTTCAAAGAACAACAAACGAGAAATACATTTAGTACTAAATTAAACTAAATTAAACTATATTTTATACTAGATGCCTCATTCAGTTTAACTAAAATGTTTTCCCTAGAGGTCCAGTGAGGACCATCCCTCACTGCATGGTCCAGTCTTACTACAGCAGGAAGTACCGAAGTACCAGGAGAAAACCTGCGACGCTTAGAAGAGTCAAACCGGAAGCAATCTTCCCACATGTGAGGTGATATTTTTAAAATCAGCTAATAGCTCAGTGCAAGAATCGAACCCAGTCAAAACAGGTGAAGGCAAGGGAACTAACCACTATACCATCAACGTCCCCCAATGGAAATTTCGTTCTTTGTTCGTGAATTCGGGCATGTCAATCTCAATAACGCACGAACAAAGAGTGGTTTACCCTAAATAATATTCAATGAATATTTTGGGTGGATACACTAAAACTGTGGTTTTGTAAAATCGATCGTTTTTACTCGATCGTTTTTACCTGATTATCAAATATGCTCATTGCAACGTCGTATTCTCCCTGGAAACACAACAAAACTCGATCAGGCAAAACATTAAAACACGAAATCATGGGGTATTCTATTGTTATCATAACGCCGAAGTTTCTCCCCCTTCTCATTCGATCTTTCTCTTTTAGTACAGTTCATAGTTGCAATTATTGTCATCTATTAAAGCCGCAGTCAAACGAGGATGAAGGTTGATAAGAGTTGATGAAAGTTGTAACCCCCGGCGACGTTTAACCGCCTCATACGCTCTCATCAATTTCTGAGCCCGGCCTGAAATTTCAGTCCGGCTATTGGTGTATGGAAATGTGGCAAAGTACCAGATACGTTTATCACACATTGCTTAATTCATAAATTGTCGTGGTGAAAATTAATGGAACTGTATATAAGACTTAACAAGATGTAAAGTTGCGCTTGAAAAAGTTTTAAACTTTTTTGAAAAATTTGAACGTTTCGAAATCAAACCGCTTATTTCCATACGTCGACCTTAGAATAAGAAGTTTATCTTCGCATTTCCCAGGATTGCCAGATTCCTAAATAATTAAGCCAGACATTCCATTATGCCGTTATGAAAACAAAAGGAACAAAAGAAAACAATGTAACATCCAAACAGTACTTGGCTTATTTATTCAGGAATGAGGCAACCCCGGCATTTCCTTCTTGGCAGTACAGAACCTCGCAGATACAGGGCTTTGTATAGAGTGTTTTCACACACGTGACCGCCAGCCATGCGTGGTTGCTAAAACAACAGGAGATTTCTCAATAACAAAAGAGCTGAATTCTCAAAGGATCAATTTAGGACACCAGCATGGCCGTTATTTCATTGTTTTGGAACACCAACATGGCCGCCGTGACGTCATGTGAAAACGCTCTATTAAGAGAGTTGAGTCATGTATTGTAAACAAATCCTTTTAATTTAGTCTTTTTTGGATCAAAAATGAGACAAAAAATCTATTGTTTTGTTATTGTATACCATTTTACGTTTCAACACGAAACCAATAGATGTCCTGTAACTAACGGAGGGCCCTGCTCAAATACAACCATTAATTCAAAAGCCTATTTTACCTTCTCCATATGGTAGAGCGCCCAGTGCCAATAGATGTGACAAGGAAGTGTCACTTGCTAAATAAAATACAAATTAACATGTTTATACAAAAGAGAACATATTTTACTTTTATGATTTTAAGATTATCTGGTACAAACTGAAAGCATTTAAAAAAACGCAATTTGCGCCGTAGGAAAAAACGGACATGCACAGTCGGAAATGAATGATCGTGAAGCGCTCGACGAAAAGTAGAAACGTCTAGCGCTTGACGATCATCATATTTTCCTCCTATAAGATTTGAGGCTGTGCCCAAAATGGCTGCCATACGAGGTGGGGTGTCGTTACATCACGGGCGGAGACGGGGGGTGCGCACATTCAATTCGCTATGAAAGCAAATGACTTGGCTAGAAAACCCTACTTTTCAATATCGTTGCGAACTTTTCAAACAATTGTAATTGATGCTCATCATAAGAATCGTTTGGTGGAGATTCGCCTTTAAACTCCCTAACTAAAATCCCAGTAAAAGGTCGAACATATCAAAGTGGATTTCTTGGAAAATTCCGAGGTTGTGCTTCTTTTTAGAAACCTGGAAATTTCTTCTTTATAGCACCCCAACCCCCTCCTTTAGACCTCACCCCCTGGAAATCTTGTTTAGTTATATACCCCCAAGCCCTGAAACTTCCAAGGTCTTCAACTCCTCTGTGCAGATACAAATGCAACATGCTATAACATATCAACAAAGAGAATTGTTGGAAACATATTAACTTGCCATCCACTCTTTTGCAGTTTGAGACAGGTATGATATTCCTTGTTCTGGCTTGGCCTGCATTTCAAAAACATGACACATTGCGTGAAGTGAACGACAGTCATAGGGATTGATGGCTAAACCCTAAAAAATTAAGTTCATACAAGTCTATTGACCATGTTTTAACAAATAATAAGTCTCATATCAAATTAGAAAACCAAGACTGTGTATATCCACTGAAAACTAAAGCAAAGCTGAGGTTTTTTGATAAACTTTGAGGTGTTTGGATATGTTGATGTCATGAAACACACTTTCAAATGGATGATACATGTATAACATCTCAAACAAAACAGCAGTTTGAGAGAAAAGCAGTCAAAATTTTATGCATGGGTTTAATCAAAGTTTTCAAATAACATTATGGTGCTGAGTTCCTTTATTCTTTGTTGATAAATAATCAATGAGTTTGAGATATACATATCTTACATGGCGGGCATGTTTCTCTGCTTTGTTATAATAATTTGTCTCTACCAAGCCAAAGGCATACATCCCATGGAGATACCTGCAGACACAAAATACACAACTGACTACTTGCATAAAGTACTTTTAAACTACTAAAATTATAATTGAAATTCAAAGTACATGTATTATAATCATCATTTAATCATTTTTCAATATATATTTAATTATGTCCATACATTATCATTATTTAATTATTATATAAAGTACATATGCATGCATTATCATTATTTAATTACTCATGAATGCACATATACTGTACATCTAACTATTTAAGTACACTCCAAGTGCTTTAAGCCATAATTACCCGTATAATGGTATAGTATCGTTCCATGCTGGTAGTACTCTGACAACGCAGTCTCGCATTTGGTTTTGATACCCAAGATAGTAATATGAGTCATAGGCAAATTTTAAAGCCATCATATCAGTTGGGTGGAACAAAAGAATATCTTCCCAGGTAGCCAATGCTTTAATAATAAACCTAAATAGGTAATGCAAATCATGAATCATTACATGTATTATTTAAGAGAATTTGTGTTGATCTCTGATTGACTGATGGTATAAAATTGTCATATAAATGGTGAGTAAAGTTGTAACCTTCCTTCAGAAAAGCTGTGAACAAAATACCAATTAAAAGATACCCATTTGCAAAATCCTGTATAGCAGCAACATGTTGTTTCTCTCGATCAGAAATATTGGCGTTTGTTTCTGAGAGTTTAACCATTTCCTCAATAGATGCTTTCAGTTTCTTATTTTTCCAAATGTTTGTTCGTGTCCCTATCAGTTCAAGACCATTTGAAAGAACATGTGCCATAGCTACACAAAAAATGGAATAAAAATCACATAACAGGAATTTTGGGGAACCATACATAGTGCACAAATTGTCTGGCATTAGCTTGGGTAAAATTGGTCAAGTAGTTAGATATGCAGTTGACTGGAACTGTCATCAATGGGGCAAGAAATGTACTTTGTAAACTGCTCACCAAAATTGGGATCTGCTTGAACAAGTTCTCGTAATGATGCTTCAAGACCACCCTCGGTTGAATCCTCATATCCACCAACAAACTGGTAACATGTGATAATGGTGTTAGATTGTGAATACAGCATGAGTGAAGCACCATAAGTGAAAAGTTGTATACAATTCTGTAGAAACTGGTTATAAGCGCTAGACGTTAACTTTGTATATACTTTTAAGTGGGTTTGTATTAACCGGGGGCTTTATCAAGCGGTATAGAATATAGAACGAAATGTAACAGACAAACTATAGGATATTGGCACATGCATGGACGACGTTTTGCTTAATATCGCAAGTGCAGAAACAACAACAAATAAATAATAATTTATTTGTTGTTTATTAAATAAATAGTAATTGTCTAGCTAACATTTGCCATTGGATTGCAATATGCACGTTAAATCAGAATATCAGATTGAGAGTGATTTTAAAATTAATTGTAAAATAAAAATTAACCTAATAGAGACGCTCAACAGTTACAATATTAACTATATAAATATATATAAGTGTATTACAATATAAACAAAAGTGGTAGTTGTTTACCTGTGTTAAAGCCGCATCAAACCTTTTAGCAGCTATGTTACTTGTTGTGGAGAGCAGTAGGCCTTGCTTTTTCCATTCCTACAAAAAAAGAAAAGTGCTAAAATTAAGCACCTCATACCTGGCTGCGTGTGAAGAATAGCAAAATTTCATAAATATTAATAAATTAGGTACAATCAATGTACCTATGAGGTACAGTTGATATGATCGTCGACAATATTAACAATGTTGTACCCACCAACAAATCTCTCCATATATGCCGCGAAAAACCTGACATTTCGATTGCTTTTTAAACAAAATGCTTAAAGGCACAGTATAGCATACCCAAAAAAACAAAACTAAAGGCTACTAGCATGACGGTAAATCTAATATTTGTACAGCCAAGTACGGCAACGAACACGCAAATTAGTGGGGAGGGGGGGGGGGGTGGGGGGCGTAAGAGACATCATGGAAGGGCTAGAAAACATCAATGGAAAACATAGGACAGTATTGTGGTATTGAGCCAAAACCCATAAATAAAAAGTTAGGCAGAACAGACTAATATTTATTTTCTAAAATTATGAGATTAAGCCGTCATTGCTAAAATGAATCTCCTTAAAACCAATTCTTAATCATCGACCTGTATTTGGTTGGCTTGATTAAGATCATGATTATTCGAAAGAGTTCGTGAAATTTTTCCAATTTAACTGTCTACGACAAGACTTTTCTGGAGTACAGGAGCAAGAGTGTCGCTACTTTTTGCTTTCAAGCAAAAAGTGCGTGGATTCAATTTTGGAATTCGCTCTAAAGGCACATTCAATGTGCCTTATGGACGCTATTGCTTCTGTACACTAGAAAAGTCTTATTACATAATTTTCTAGTCACCTGTAGTTAGCTGTATTAAAAATAATTATAGGCTATGAAGGACCGCATGGCATTTTTTTTGGGGGGGGGAACGGTTATAGTTGTATTGACCTACACCCTTTTGATACACATTTTTGAGCCATAATTGTGCATCTGGTGCCTTATATTTTTGAAAATACAAATGCAATTATTACAAAAAGTACAGTTGTTTTAAAAAGCTGACTCTAACATGAACTTTCTCGATGTAAGCCTTAACCTAATA
>JAOBAZ010154879.1:0-10740 GCA_026546875.1 Pteroeides caledonicum | reverse complement strand
TATACATTGTATATATATATATATATATATATGTGTGTGTGTGTGTGTGTGTGTGTGGTGTGCGTGCGTGCGTGCGTGCGTGCGTGCGCACGCACACACGCACATACACACACATGGATATGGGTATGGGTATGGATATGAGTATGGGTGGTATGGGTATGTGTTTGCGTGTGTGTGCGTGCGTATGTGTTGGTGTGTGTATGTTATTTACCTCCGGATGAGGATAACTGGCATTAAAAAAATTTTTGGCATTAAAAATAAAACTATTTATCCTCAATTTAGTATAGAAGAGTTAAAGGAATTAAACAGCAACCCTGAAAAAGTCACGGAACGTATTTCCAGCTTGGACTTGGTAAGTTGTATTGAGAGTTGGGTATATGAACAAATAGAACAATAATTTAACGTGGCTTCCTATTATTTGGTCAAAATTATTGATTTCAGGTTTGATATGCAGAATTCAGCACTAAAATTGTAGAACAGATTAAAATTACTTTTTGCTTATTATTAAAAGTGCTAGGACTATCGATTAATAGACTGTAAGAGCTGTTGTTGTGGCCACAGTGGCATTTTAATATGGCTGCCAATTAGAGTTTAATTGTGTTTATTGTGCGAGGGAGTTCTATTTCTTTCTGTCAAACGTTTTGTGATTCCACTAACCTATAATAAATAGCAAAATGTTAAAAAATTCAGTTGTGCCATTATATTTTTAATTTCCCGAAACCAAGGTTTACATAGTAAATTTTTTGTTTATTAAGAATTGTTCTATTACTGCAAAGTAGTTGGCATAATTTGCCATTACAATTTTGTTGTTTTCAAATTTTGACGTGTATGAATTAAAACCAGTTCTGGTATTATTTTACTCAAATAGACGTCTATTTCAACGGAAGAACGAGAACATCAAGTGTCGAAGATTGTAGAAATCGCAAGTAAGAACATTTTTCAATTATTTCAAGTTTTTCAGTATGTCTCATAAGTCACATAGAGCAATTAATTATTTATCAACATATATCACAGTAAAAACCCGCAAGTAAGAACGTAAAAATTAAGAACCTGTTAGCCTAAGATTTGCCATTTATACCCCCTATAAACAAGAACCTATTTAGCCTAAGAAAAATAAAAGAGGTTTTTCTTCTCTAAAATCATATATAGTAGCTACATTACAGGTACACTGAAATTATGTACTGTAATTATAATCGAAGAAAACCAACCTGCTATTGCTGTAAAACATGATTTTTTAAGACAAATGAGTGCAAAATATGTAGTTACAAAGCATACTAAACAAGTGTAGATCCAGTTAAAGCTTAGTACAGCAAGGCAAAGCATATAATTACATGTAGATATACAAATTTATATTATTTCCATTTTTGTCAGTAGTGCTGGGGTAGGGGTGGTGTGTTAAAATTAAAATATAGGACATTACCAACTTGTTATGCAGATGTGTTTTTCTCCCAGAATAAGAACCTACAATTTTAAGAACCTGAATAGCCTAAAATTTTGTTAAGTATTATTTATGTAAGAACCTGTTTAGGCTAACTCCTAAAAATGTAGGTTCTTACTTGCGGGTTTTTACTGTATTTAACTATATTTTCAATTGCTGGGGCGATTAGACAATGCGTTGCCACATTTGACCGTTACTTGACGTGGAAAAAAATGGCAGTGATTACTCCAACAGTAAAGCGTATGATAAAAAGAATATGTCATTGTTTATTCTGTCATGTGAATTATGAGTAGTTTGTCGAGTTTGTACAAGAGGTAGTTGTGGAATGGTATTTTTCACCTAGCTTGATCTTTTCAGGAGAAAATGTTGAAGAAAGACGAACTAAATTGGAGGCAGCCAGAGCTAAACTTTTAATGAAAGTAAGTTGCGCCAAAAATTATTGTCAACAATTATGTTGTGGATTCACACAAATGAAGTCCTTGAAGCTGTTACCTTTCTATACTTACTTCACATTTCACAGTTTGCTGAAGAAAATACCGGAGATGTAGGCCTACCATTATGTGTATGTGCAAGCTGTAATGACTAATATATCAGCTTTTTTTTATATTAAGAATTTAAATATTAAAGTAAATGAGAAAAATTTGAATCGATTCCAATTAACTGCAAATTCACATTCAACAACAAACAGATAAATATTTACTGGATAACAGTGACAGGCAATAAAAATAATATGCTTCAAAAGCAACAACAGTGGCATACTGGATTCTTTATCGTGTTTTTAAAAGTATTGAACACCCGTCCGGTGCATTGTTCTGTTTTTTATGGATATTTTCATGCTTTCTATTCTGTGCTTCTAAACTTCCTTTCTGTTTTTTTATATAGTATGAGGAATTATCTCTTCTCCGAAAAAAATTTGATCATTGGTCTTTAAAGCAAAATGATTTGTTTGAGGTAATAAGAATTTCTGTAGCTTGACGTATTTATTTGCGATTATTAGTATTCATAATAATATTTGTAATTGTTTTAAGATGCACACTCCACATAAAATCCACCTTGCTTTGCAAATAGCTGCTGCAGAGGCAGACCAAGAAGCAGAGGTACAGTGTAAGATTTGTTTAAAGCGCAATGAATTATTGTAATTCCCCTGACCAGTTTTATAATAGGTCCGGAAATCTGATTGGCTGTTGAGCATTGGTCGGATTTTTCCTGCATGAACGGACCAGTGAAAAACAAACCGCTAACGGTTTTCCGAAAACTATTACTGGTGCGTACAATTTGTGTGGCAGCTAAATGTTGTGAACAAACCATTTAAAAATGCAAGCTTCATTACGCATTCATCCACAATTAGTGTGTCTAAAATGAACACGAAGTTTACCAAATATGAAAAAAGGTTTCTTTTACTCTTTCCGTGTTTTTCTTTTGATGTGTTTCAGTAACTTTACCTTACATAAAAATGACATCTCTGTTTGTCGCGAAATGATCGTTAACCGCTGCATAATAGTTTGCTATAGGTATTTTTTTAATATTATAGTTGCCATCAATTTTAGTTTTTTTAGTGGGATAGCCACCGTTTTAAAAGTTACATAGAGATAAGACAAAATTAAATAAGAGAAAATTCCCCTACTTGGGTGGAACAAATGTGGCGGCCTGCAAAAATAGTTGCATGGGTACGTGCTTGTGTCGGTGTAGTATTAAAATAAGTTTGTGGTTAACATGTACGCCAAGTATGTTTTGTCATGTTCTTTCTTAGCAACTTTCAGCAAACTTCGTGCTTGTATATAATCAATGATGATAACCGATTATATAAAACGAATCGCAATCAATCACGGCTTTAAGCCTGGTTCACACGGCGTCATAATCGTAATCATAAGCATTTTTCACCGGTTCACACGTGCAACATAACGACGTAATCATAATCATAGTCATAAGGGAATGAAAACTTTTCCATTTTCTTATGATTGTTTATGATTACCACTACGATTATGACGCCGTGTGAACCAGGCTTTACGATTTACTTCGCATATCGAATAAACCGAACTGTTATATGTTGTGTGTAAGACAGAGCGTGATTGGCCAATTTGTGTCACGTGACCCTAGACAAATGCATTGTATCCCCTGGGCAACAAGTAAACAATTATTGCCTTCTCGCTCGCCGGCTCGTTCTCATAGCTTTTTTAGAATTGCGCATGAATGTTTTTCTATTTTTTTCTTGGTTGCTATACAACTCTGCACTTAACGTTTGTTCGCACGAGATAGTTCGACTGTCGGGAAAACAAAGCTATCTCCCTCGCTATCACACTTTGAATGCATATTATTTATAGAACAACGAATAATTGCGAAAGACAACTTTTTTCGCAGAGTAATAAAATAATAGATAATAAAGGGTAATTAATAAATAAGAAGAATACATAATTAAAAAATAAATATTTTTATGGGCAATTTGTACTGAATTTATCCTTTCCATTTTTGTAGAAAGTAGCGGAAGATTTCTTGGATGGTATGTTTTACTATAATCATCCATTCCCTTTAAAATTCTGTTTTGTGAAGGACCACAAAATGTCGATGATTTTGAAGTTGTCATGCTTTTTTTATGAAACGCGAAACAGATTGGCCAAAATAGATGTTGTGAGAGTTGCACATTTCATCAATAGTCGTAATATAGCTAACCGTGTCCCTTTAATAGCGTGATCCAACCATTCAGGATGTTGCTCTACTTTCAAAAAGGACCGTAAAAAACTTTAAAGAACTGCAAAGCTCTAAAAACCTCCCCAAAAAACAGTGAAAACCCTGTAAAAACCCTTTGATTGGTAGTTGACGAAACCTGTAAGAATTTCACACTTCATCAATCATTCTAATACAACAAATATTATCAACAAATAAATTATATTAGTTGATTATACTATACTTATACTGTTTCTTGAACATAGAATATTAACATATAACATTTATATCAACATATGTAATATCAACATATAACATTTGTTCAGAAAGAGCAATGTCAGTCACAAGTGCAGCTCTGGGGTACTGCCATGAACGATATCCATGGAAACAAAGTACTTGCGCTCGGATTAGCGCAAACAAAATTCGTTTTCGGAACCAGGACATGAGCGCACTACCCCCCTGGGGCCGGTAGTTCAAAGCTAGGTTAGCTTAAGCCTGGGTTAGTGTAAAGTTGAGAAGCAAAATAATTGGAACCTGCTTTGTTGAACAGAACTGTTGTAAATTGGTTCAAGTGTTATGATATTAATTTTCAACGAAAACTGTGGACTCTAACACACCAAACTAAAACAGTGGGTTATCGTTTAACCCTGGGAAAGCGCTAACCCACCTTTGAACAACTCAGGACTATAACACTCTCAAATTAGCCCCAGTTCTTCCCCTTTACAAAATATAGATACAAAGTTTCAAACAGTTTCACAAAAAGAATCACATTGTGACAAGTGATTAAGGTGCAAAATTGGATTTCTATCCTGTTACTAGTCCCATTCTCTTTGTTCGCCAACACATCACCTGGTGATTACGTCAAAACAGGGGCACACATTCTAAAAGTAAATTTGTAATTCGCTTAAAAGTATACTGCGACCATAATTAAAATGTATCTCTATAAACATTCGACTGCTCAATATCAAAAACAATATATCCTTGTTGTTTCAGTACAAAGAACGACATGAAAAACCTGCAAACTGCAAAAGTTTCTCGAATAAATGAAACGCCGGATTCGAATTAATAATCTTATTTTTAATTTGTATTTCCAATTAATGTTCATTGTTTTTTATCTGGTTGTCTCATTACAGAAAAAATTGAAATTGAAGAATTTTTGAAAAGATTTGTAGAAAAACGAAAGGTAACTGTCTAAGTTGGGAAGAGAGTTTGCTAAGTCTGTTTTCTGGTAGCAGTAGATTGTTCATTAATTTTGCTCATTAACTGTACGCCAAAAGACGGGACTATTGGTATGCTTATGATGCTACACGTCACCAAAATATGCCTTCAAATATAAGGTGTGGTATCGCGGTTGGTGTTGCCAGGACATCTTGTATTAATCAATCGACGCTTGTATTTTTTTAGCTGACGCACATACGACATTGGAAAGAGGAAAATGTATTAAAACTTTAATAAATTAAAAAAATCCATCAATAGCAAGTCTTTAGTTTTGGTGCAAAATAAATTTCTCAATATAACATTAACTTATAAATAATTCTAATGTACTTTTTTATATCCTTTTCCCCGATTATTTAACGTCTAATCTCACAACTTTGTAAAAATACTCAATTAACAATAGGCAATTTCAACAATGTTTAATTTACAATAATTTGTAGATTTGTAGCAAAGGAGTCTTAGGCGATCCGAATTAAGTATTTTTATGAATAAATTATGAAAGACGAGCAGTGCTCTCGTGATCATTCGTATCTTCCATTAAATCATTATGATTTTCTTGAGGTATGCTGTTTTTTATTGTATCAAGATTGTGAATCAAACGTTTTTGTTTTTCTAACAGTCTGTTTATTTTAATTCTTCTGTTTTCCATGCTAAGCATCAGTTCGTCCGGATTTTTATCTAAAAGTTTGCAATTTTCTTGACTTTCTGTATCTGACTGATTTGTTTCGTTGGAGTGAATGTCTTTATTAGTCCATGAATTACACTGGGATTGACTATTATTATTACTATCAACTTCTCTGGTATTGTCATTGTTTGTTTGCCATTTATGAATCCTTGGTCTCATGTCTTCATCACTTGCCCCAGGTAAAGTTGCGTAAGCGTGCCTCCGTTCATCATTTCTGTTAAGTAGGACAGTACCGTTGTTCGTTCGTTTCGACGTAACGTTGCCCTCGTTCAATTTACTATCGGCTGGATTAAAGTATGAAGTTGGGCCCGGGTGAAACTTTTTCCCTTCAACGGAACGATCAGCTTTTCCTGATTTACGCGATTTTAGATCTACCCCGTTTTCATCAATTACTTGATTCTCTTGTTTTCTGCTACTCGTATTAAGATTACTACTCTGCAACATCGTCCTGCACAATTTACCAGCCCTGTTGTGCCACCTAGGTATCTCAGGTGGTCCACCTGTGGGCGTGCTGCCGATATGATACCCTTGCTTTTGACTTTCCTGGCCGACACTTCTAGCTGACTCTTGAGTAGGCGCACTTAATCCACAACTTAGTGGTTCTTGAATTCTCTTTTCCCATCCACTAATTCTAGGTGGTGAACTAGCAGCTGTAGCTGGTGTACCACTGTTCGTCCCCTGGGCTATAGATTGTATTGTGGTACACGCTCGTGTTTCACTACTCGCACGGGGTTCTAAGTTTTTATAGTCCTTGCGAGAACTTACTGATGGCTCTTCACTAAACTTACTTATTGTACCACTCACATGCGATTCTTGTGATCTATGGTACTGTACAGCACTTATAGATGGTACACTAGTAGACGTATTTACTCCAGCACACAGTTTATGTTGTTGCTTCCTATTATCCGAGTAGGTGGTTTCAGATGGTACAATAGGAAATGTAAACATTTTACCACAGGTACGAGAACCCTGTCGCTTGTTGTGCATGTCAGCACTTACTGATACTACACAAGTACACAAATTTCCATCACAAACTTTAGATTCTTGTTCTTTAGTTTCGCTGTCGCCAGCTCCAGAACATACACGAGTGTCAATTTCCCTGCAATGATGGGGTTTTTGTTTTATGTTCATGGTTGGGCCATATAGAGGGGAACCAATAGTACATACTTTACTATTAACATGCGAGTCGTTAATTCCCGATGGTAAACAGGCAGTACTAATGCGAGGTTCTTGCTTTTTATGGCTACGACTCTCTGTTCCTTGTGGGACAGGTAAAGTGGAGCGTCGACAATCAACAGTGGGATCAACAACATTCTTACTGTATTCCGGTGTGTTGTAGTTGTTCCTGTTGCCACAGGATTCAGACTTTTTTCTGTTTAAAATGTCTGGGCTTGGTAAGGTGGCGTAGGGATGGTAACGCTTTCTTTCACATGTATACGTTGTCTCACTTCTGTCCCTGTTGTTGTAAACAACTGATTTGTCGCCATCACCACTATATTTGTTGTCGTAGCTTTTTCCGGCATTGCGTGTTTTCTCTGAAAAATGGTGCACAGGGTGACCTAAAAATATGTAAACTCTCAGGCTGTGGTTGTTTAAAATTGTAGTGATTACTACTGAGAGGGACAAGCATTTAAAAGCGTCGAAATTAAGATTTTAAAACGCACGATTGCAGTTAAAGTGGTTCTCTGGTGAAAAAAATTATCTCTGCAATGTAGATTTTATTTAAACTTTACCTCGAAATAAGTTAGCATGGCGTTATTGGTTTCTCAACATCTTGTTTCGTACTCAAGATATTTAAGGTGTGACGTAATTTTCGTAAGAATATCTAACCACATTTGTAAAACTAGGAATATCCTCATTCATGAAAGGAGCAGTTGATTCAAACTTTGTGCAAAATGGCAGAATCTTGGCAAATGGCAAAATTTGTATCACGGCGTTGTCATATTAACTAATACGTAACAAATGCGTTTTTCTTATACAGCAAAAAATCATTTCCTCACTGCTGAATAAGGTTTAAACTGAAGCACGCGACAAAGCACACGTATACACGGAAAAAGCCAAGTTTTAGTGACTAGAGGTGCTGTATTTTTCACAAATGTAGTGAAAAACGATTAACGTTTTTTAGCAAAGTAGTTCAATTTTTGTGCTGTTTCCATGGAAACGACGTATGTATACATTGAAGTATGTAAATAACAACACAGCTATGGTGTTACAAAGTTTGAGTGAATTCTACCCCCATCACGAAAAAGTTATTCATGGTTTTATAAATCTGATTAAATATTCTGGCTTACATAACGTCACGTAGGACCTAATTTGCATGTTCCAAAAACCTAAATATCTTGAAGGAATCCTCTACTCAAAAAACAAATATCAACTAAATACATCTAAATGACGTGAAATAAATATCTATATGCATTAAATTTGTCTTAATTGTATCTTTCATTTGTAATTTACTTTCAAAGTTGAGCCTCTTAATCCATGGAGGCCGCCATCCTGATTTTTGATGACGTAATTTGGTTGCTGGACATTCCTCTATTGTTTTCGTCCATTAATTGTATCATTTTTATCATTTCAAGATTCACTGAGAAATGACAGATAAATGACAAGTGCTATAGTCATATTTTACTGTAAGAAATAAATTGGTGGTTATCAACTAGTCAAGCAACCAAGTTACGTAATCAAAATCAGGATGGCGGCCCCCATCGGTTTAGAGGTTCAACCACTGATCTCCATATTAACTGGATTGGCTATACCTTACTAAATGCTATATGTAGCGTGACCCCACTGACCGCCATGTTGACTTTAACACAAAATTCCTAATACTTTGTAGAGAATATTCTTCAATATGTGAAAAATTGTCCAAAAGGTTACATTTACCATAAATGTGAGGTTTTAGTTTGAAAGTCACTGTATTGGAAAGGACAAACAAGGAACTTGAACAAAACAAAGTTTTTCTTGGGTGTTTAAATATGGCGGCCAGCGAAAACTAATCAGTAGATATTTCTTTTCGTGTAAAAGTTTCCGGTCTTAAATATCTGATAAAATATTTAAAATGTCACGTTCTTTATTGAAATTAATCTTTCATTAGATCAACAACTTCTGGGAGCACAAAAGAAACAAAAATATATCTCCTTCGTGGTGTACAAATATGGCCGCCAGTGGGGTCACGCTAGAGCTCATTCAGCCGATCCAGTTAATATAGAGATCAGTGGGTTCACCTGACCGTAAATTACAAAAGTTTTACAGTTAAGAGAAATTTAATGCAAATAGATCTTTATTTCACTCCATTTAGATGTATTTAGTTGATATTTGTTTTTTAGAGTAGAGGATCCGATCCCTTCAAGAAGTTAATAGCGAGATTCAGGTTTGAGTACCGCTACCGCCACCTCCCAGAGTTTCATTTTTTATCTGACTGGGTAATCGCATGAATTAAACCCATATGATTGGTTAATAGTCCCTAAACGGTAGCGGTTGCGGTAGTGGTAGTCAAATCTGAATCTCCACATTGAAAAACCAATAACATCATGCTAGGTTACTTCGAGGTGATGTTTAACTCAGACCTAAATTGGAGACTGGAGAGATGATTTTTTCACCAGAGAACCACTTTAATGTAATACAGCTAGTAACAATTTTGTTGCTAGTTTTGTTGTTAGTATTGTTGCTGCTGTGGTAGTGGTAGGAGCGGCTCTGTTAGCTTGTCATCGTCGTTGTTGTCGTTGTCAGGAAAAACATTTATAAAAATCATACTCACCAACTATTTGGTTATGAACCCAAACGTCGCTTGTAGTGTTTCCATGTTGAGACTTTGTAGAAATTGTAGAGCTTTCGTACATTTCATTACGTTGACAGATTTTGTTGTTCAACTCGGTTGTAGTTGTGGTAATGTTTTGGTGTCGGGAGACAGAGGACATGTCCCACTTTGATGGAAAACTCTTGTGGTGACTTGATATAGGTACGTGCCATTTTACTTCGTCAATTACGGTGTTAGTGTGTGGCTGGGGAGGAACAAACCAATTAGGTCTCGTCGTGTAATGAACTGACGGGTACACAGGATGTGTTTGGTAAATCGGTGTGCCAGGGATTGATTGAAAGAGCACTGGACGTGGCGTTCTTGGGAGATTGGCCTATTAAATGTTTGTGTAGTAACAGTATAAGTATATATTATAAAATTTTGATTATTAAACTAAGAATATAAATAAGAGAATTTAAACCTTATCCAGAGCATTTTGCCTTCACGGCCCGAAGGGCGGAAAAATAGCTGGTCACGTGACACCCCAAGTTTCTGGGTTAGTGTACGTGGATAATAGAAGTATTTAACATGTCTTTACAAATATAACTTAATCTGGCAATATTTATTATTGTACCTGCAATATGAAGAAAGCCGAATCCTAAAACGTCTCTTTAGAAAAATCTGAAAAACTCCTCTGTGCGGAATTACTTTACCCAGCAACGATTTTAAACCAGACGTAGTTCTTTCAAAATGTATTTTCTGCATTTTATGTTTCAGTCGCTCAGAATACGCAGACCAGGTACATATTTATATACAGCATACATATTGCGACAAAAAAATAAACTTGATTTATTCCATAAAGATTTTCATCATTGCAATATTGTTTCGTATGACAAACGAAGCTTCTCCCACTCGTCAGGTGATGACTACACCTAGATCTCTCTCTCGATCTATATATATATATATATATATATATATATATATATATAAAAAGTTTGAGTGCTGCGTAGG
>JAOBAZ010154768.1:0-10740 GCA_026546875.1 Pteroeides caledonicum | reverse complement strand
GTAAATATGCTCAGTTACAAAAAAATTGAAGTAATAAAACAAAAATATAACTGCGCTCGCCTAGCCTCGATCTTTTTAATTTTGGTCACTATGCTCTTGCTATGGTTATTGCAACCGGATGTCATGTGATGGCCATCCCAAAGAATAGATACACTACATATATAAATAATAGTGTATTATCTATTGTATTGCCGTAACACAGATTAGATAAATTAGATACGGTAGATAAATAATAGTTTATCCATTCCAGCGTAGCCATCTTGTGTAGTGGTCACGTCAGCATACAGGTGGCACGAAATTTTGTCTCAAAGGCCTATCCAGGTTTATACAGATCAGTGGTTGACATTCGTGATAAATTATGACCGTTACAAATTTATAGTCGTTAAAAGAATTCACAAAAATCTGACGCTATCAAATTAACACGCAAACGCGCGCAAATTATATTCACGCGCGTAAATACTTAATGGTTTAACGTTCATTAGATCTTCTTTCGTGTTCAAAATCCGGTTTTAGTTTTTGAATATAGTTGGCTTCAACAATCTTCCGCTCTAATGATCCACTGGTCTTTTTGATCAGCTGAGGGATTAGTTTTGGAATCGCCCCGATATGATTGTTTTTATAATGTTTGGAGAATGCCATGTTTTGATATGATTTGGCTCCAGGGTTTTTGGCAGAACGAAGATGTTCGTTGCACCTGTTTGAAAAAAGTCGGCTTGTTTCACCAACATAAACTCCCTGACCTTCTTGACAATGACCACACTTGATGGAATAGAGGAAGTCCTTCACATGGCACAAGTTTTTCCTCTCGCAAATCTTGCAAAAATTGCACTTAGCTCCCGATTGACACATGTCGTAAGTCCAAGATCGTGTAAGTAACTTGAGAATTGCTTAAACGTTGGACCAAGCGTATGCATACAAATAACGCTGGCACGAAATGTTGTTGACTTGTCACTAGTCACTTGAAGACACATTCTATCTGCCCACCGCAAGATTCTGAACAAGCATAGCAACTTGAAAAGAGGACTTAAAAGTGCTATCAAAGAACTAATCCAAAAACATAAAAAGAAACCAATTAAGCATAATTTGAACATACACCAAAGAGACACACCATCAGAATTAATTAGGTTACAAAAAGAAAAGCGAGTGAGATTTTCGTGACAAAGGAGGTGAATTTGTTGTCATGGACAATACATTTGACAAAGAGCTCACGATGCTTCATCTAAGCAACAGAACGCTATACAAGCAGCTACCATCGGATTTATCGCAACACGCTGAGAATGAAATTAACGACGCGTGGAAATAAATAACATCACGAAAAAGAATTGACGAAAAATTAGCAGCACGACTGAAAACAACTCATAGCACATGTCCGGTGATGTATTTGCTGACCAAAACACACAAAATTTATCCAAATACCGTGTTATCAAACTCATTATTTCTGGATGCCGGGGAACAGCAGACAAGGTATCATGGATAATCCAGAAAATATGCACGCCATTACTTAACTGTGTAAAGACCCATCCAACAAATACTGGACAACTTTTTAAACAACTGAACGATGTACCAAAAGAAATGCTTAAAGGTAAAATTCTATTTACCTTAAATGTTGCGTCGTTGTATCCTAGTGCAGATAACGGCGGCGCTATTACAACGCTTAAAAAGGAGAAAAATCTTTAAATGTTTTCTTTATCTACGTCGGACATTATCCTGCTAACTAAAATGATTCTTCACAACAACTGTTTTTCGTGGGGTGGAAATTACTACAAGCAAGAGTGAGGCTTGGCTATAGGGAATAGATTAGCACCACTTGCGGCTAAATACAGGAATGGCATATCGGACGCCATATTGGATTATACCGCGTGAGAGCCTGAGAACAACTCGCAGGTTGGTGCACAAAATTAGCATCAATCATGACGGCTAAAAATGTGAATGTTTCTAACCCACCCTCCTTTTGCAACCCTTGCTTTAGCGCACATTCTCCAATTCTTTTTCTCTATTAAACGCCGTAGTAATAGGTCGCACACCATGCCTTCTCGTTCTAAGGTTTATAGGTCTGACAATGAGATACACTGTGTGGTGTTAATATGAAATGTTGAGAATTCTTTGATGATTTTTAAGAACGACAAACGTTGTTGTTGTTATTTATTACTAAGTGAGAACTTGTAAAAATTACAAAGAAAAAATTAAACAAAACGTACCAGGAATCGAACCTAAACGCACCGCGTATACAACCAACACTTTAACCACTCGACTACACTCCTGTATTTAGCCGCAAGTATTAGCACCCATCCTCGTCATCCTATACATGGACCGAGTGGAGAATCAAGCGATTTACACTGATACAAGTATCACAATCCAACCTTATCACAGATACGTGGACAACTGTATAACCTCGGCAAGAAATCTTGAAGAAGCCGCAGCTATAAAAGCCCATCTAAACAGCATCGATCCATCAATCCAACTTGAAATTGATCTCCCATTATTCCTTAATACATCTATTAAGGTCAACGAAAATGGTAGCATCGCGACAACATGGTATTACCAAGCCGGCAACAGCCTACGAACAATTTGTTCAGATAACAACCTAGGAAAACCCCCCGAGGACGTCTTTGTTGAAAGTGCTTTTCGAAATGGATACACGATAGGGAGTACGTAACAGCACGAAGACATGAAGCACACTGAAAGCATGGTTTGTTTAGCGCTGCTTTTTACATCAGAAGAATTCACAACTGATATCAAAAGAGTGATCAAAATTAACACCCACATGGTCCAACGTTCAAGCAATTCTCGGAAAAGTTACTTGTGCGGTCTCGGCCTTACGACAACATGTGTCAATTTTTGCAAGATTTGCAAGAAGAACTTGTCCCCTGTGAAGGACATTTGGTAAAGTCTATTCCATCAAGTGTGGTCTTTGTCAAGAAGGTCAAAAAGTTTATGTTGGTGAAACAAGCCGACCTTTTTCAATCAAGTACAACGAACTCCTTCGTTCTGCCAAAAACACTGGAGTCAAATCGTACCAAAACATGACATTCTCCAAACATTATTAAAACAATCATAGTGGGGCAATTCCAAAGCTAATCCCAAATTGATCAAAAAAACGAGTGGATCATTAGAGCGAAAGATCGTTGAAGCCAAATATATTCAAAAACTAAAACTGGATTTGAACACGAAATGTCTAATGAACGTTAAAGCATTAAGTATTTAATATAAATTATTTTCTGTGAAAGACGCGCGTGAATATCATTTGCGCGCGTTTGCGTGTTAATTTGATAGCGTCAGATTTTTGTGAATTTTTTCAACGGCTATAAATTTGTAACGGTCATAATTTATTACGAATATCAACGTGATGATGGAGTTATAATCCGAAACGTTTTAATAACAAATATTAACCAAAAAACTGAAGCCTGTGGTCTGGATTCATTGAATTGCTTTAAAAATTATATCATTCGACCGCATATAAACTCAATGCGTTTAAAATTATTTTGCTAACAAATTGTGATACAACATTTCGTTGTTGTGTAATATTTAATATGAAATAATTATACAAATTATCTTGTAATAATCAGTCAACTTGAAGGCCTTGCATGCACCGAATTCAAATAACTCACACAAAGAACGCGTTTCCTATTTTCAGCGGGGCTTATAAAATATATAGTACACAATAAAACTTTTAACGTTACCACATCAACATGTATATGCTGATCCAAAAAGTATTGGATAATTATGTAAGTTTGTTTTAGAGCGGGACAGTTACTGCTACATGTAATCGCGTGCTTTGAATTAAACCAAATCCGTCAGTTCCAGTGTGGCTGCCTTTACGTACGTCAGTTGCGTGTGAATTTCTCGTCTTAACGACTTAATCAACACCAAATATTTGGCAGTTTTTATAATTTTTTCAGTGAAATTCCAGCAACACAGCCTTCGCTTTTATCGTTGTCTTCGAATTCGTGCAACGATTCCATACGGGTTCATTACACTTTATGCAAAGCTTTGTATTTCTCGTACAAGTTAAACAATGCGATTGTTCTTCCCAACCGAGATCTCTAGCAGCCATGAACCAAAATGGAATTGCCAGAAAAACACCAAAACCCGCCAGTGCGTTATAATAACACTGACATTACTCCCAGTCTTATCTTAGATGCTTTTGCCAGAGCTGAGTTGGATTCAAAATTCGACGTTTGAAGTGACATCGCACTTTGGTCGCATTAACCTGTCGACCGCAATTAAAAACGTCGTACGTCGAATTTAGCATGCACCTAGTTTCAAACTCTTTCTTTCAAACAAAATTTATGTCGAGTGACATCACATTTTAGTATTCGATTATGGACCTCCTTAAAACTTACCATATATATTTGTTGAATTAAAACTTTTGCCTTTAAGCAATTTACATGTGGACCCGTGATTGTGAAAAGAACAAATTCTTTGCTTTGCTTTGAGAACTTGATTGATGTCCCAGTCGCCTTTTCTATTTTGTGTTTTTTCTCCTTCCCTCTTCCAAGAACTAAACCTACGTATCTGCTTGGAACTTCGATTGTGGTACAATTATCCATGGTAGGCGTTACCGTATTTTGTCTGTAAAACAGATTAAACTTTAAATTGGTTAAATTTTAAATACTTTAAAAAGATTATTTTGCAGCATGAATAAGGTTTAAAGTAGTTCACTTTACATTTTTTGATTGCTTATGAGTTGGAACTGATTTAAAAAAGTCGTCTTCTTAGAATGGCATGAGAGGTTGATAAGTGTAACAGTCCACACAACTATGGGTGTGTAATGAAAGTATGTTAATATTCGATTTCCTTGTCACAATGGCGAAGAACTCGTTGATTATTCAAACATGTCAAATATTGACGACTATCTATACAGAAGAGGCCATCGTGACGTCAAAGGTTGACACTAGTTGAAGGTGCCTAATAAATGTAATGTGAGACTTTCGTGTACATAGTAGTTAAGTTGATGTGAACACAAACAACAATAGATCGAATATCTAAACAATATAAACTTTACTTTCCGAATTGTGGATATATAGATTTCTTCATGGACTGGACAGTTTAACGGTATTTACGCACACGTTAAAACGAATTAACAAGTGTGTAAATACCGTTCAACTGTCCAGTCCATGATGAAGTTTGTTTATTATATTGATACTGACAATTTCAAATGGTTTTTAGCTGAGAAAAATCGTTTTTATAACCGGAAACGTCGGTAAAAAAAGATAAATATACATATGACAACCGTCACCTACTGAACATAGCTGCAATTTGTTTGCGCATGCGCGAAATTTAAGAAAACAAGATAGCGGCGGTAAAATAAACGGGATTAAAGAGTACTTTTAAGGACTTTTCAAGTAAATTCGAAGGTATGATTCTTTTCGATATCATTGTTACATTATACTTTATTTTTTTTCATAAATCGTAAAATGTTAAGATACTACAATGTCATTTTTTTGTAGAATGCCATGAGTTTGATTTGAGCACTTTCCCGAATTTTCACAAGCAAGAACATGCTACAGAAATATTAATCAGATAATAATATATCTTATATATAGTTTAAGTATGGTTCCTAGGAGTAGTTCTTCAACAGCATAGAGCAGGATTTTAATTTATATTCTGAGCTGCCGAAGAACTACTCCTGGGAACCGTACTAAAACTATATGATATATTATTATCTGCTTAATATTTATGTAGCGCTTTCTTGCTTGTGAAAATTTGGGAAAGTGCTTAAATCGAACTCATGGCATTCTACAAAAAATGACATTGTAGTATCTGAACATTTTACGATTTATGAAAAAAAAAAAGTATGATGTAACAATGATATCGAAAAGAATCATACCTTTGAAAAATTTACTTGAAAAGTCCTTAAAAGTACTCTTTAATCCAGTTTATTTTACCGCCGCCATCTTGTTTTCGTAAATCTCGCGCATGCCCAGACAAATTGCAGCTATGTTCACCTACTGTAGTTCAGGATAATATATTCGCCATGAATTGACTTCAGCAATCACTTCACCATACTTCCCATGGTCGGATCTAGCACTAGTGCACCTAGTTTGCATAACAAAACAAGTTTGTCAAAATAAAAATTTGATTGGCTAAGCGGTGATATGCAAAGTAGGTGCACTAGTGCTGGATCCGACCATGCTTTCGGTGGTCGTTTGAGAAGTAATGGATGTTAAACACACAGTTTTTTAAATATGAAAAAGCCATGAATTTATTTAAACCAACGAATGTAGTGTCGCGAGGAAAACACTTGCCAATTTTAAACATTACATGTAACATAATTAACGTATCATATTTAACTATAAATATATCTGTAAAATAGCTAACAGTCATTCACTCTTGTAGTGAAGATGGAAAAAGTAGTATGCCAAAACATGTTTGCAATAAAAAAAATTGTCGCTTATCTTAGTGTACCTTTAACAAAGATCGCATAATCAGGTTTATATATATCGAAGGGTTTTGGAGAGAACGTGGCATGCCTGTTTGTAATATAATATAACATAAAGTATAAATTTAATAAATATGGCACAATATAGTAACGGAGAGCTTGAGGATGGAAAACGATGTATGTCTGTAATATAAAATAAGGAAGAATGTGTATAGATCGCAGGGTTTTGAGAAGAACGAGGCATATGTTGTAATATGAAATATTCTTGTAATACAAGTTAACCGAAAGTTTAAGTAGAACGAAGTATATACGTTTGTAATATGACAGAACGAAGAATGTGTATTGATCAAGACGTTTCGAGTAGAACAAGGTATTTCCTTGTAATGCAAAGTAACGGAGAATGTATATACAAATTGGATAGTTTTGAGGAGAACGAGGCATATGGTTGTAATCTGAAATATTCTTCTAATACAATATCATGGACTGCCGCACATACATGTCGTTGAACAAACGTCGGCCACTACGCCAAACCAATGCGAAATTGAAACCGTATGGATCTAACCCAATACTGGTTAAGAGAGAATTTAAGGAGAACAAGGTAAATACCCTTAATATAAAATAAGGAAGAAAGTATATAAATCGCACAGTTTTGTGGAGAACGAGGCCTATGTTTGTATTATGAAGAATTCTCGTGATACAAGTTAACCGAGAGTTAAAAACACTAGGTTTTATAAATATATAATTATTATAAGCAGATAACATTTTCTGTTAATTTAAATATTATAATTGAATTAATACCAATTGAAAAATTTTAGGGTTCCCAAATTAGGAACTTTTTCCTTATGTTAGAAACATTTTTCTTATCTTACGAAATTGGCATAGAAAATCTTTATGACCAGGATTTTTACAATATAATAACAATTTTCTATAGTAACAAATATCTTCTTATCGCAACCAATTTTTTCTTATCCTTAGAAAATGATTTCTTAGACTAAGAAAATTACTTGTTTTAGGTAAGAAAATTTTTCTTATAACAGGAATTTTTTCTTATCCTAAGAAAAGTTTTGCTTTCCTAAGAAAATTTTTCTTATGACAATTTTTCTTAATACGAGAAATTTAGGAATAATATTTCTTACTAAGAAAGCGATTTCTGTGCTGTGAGTGACCTTAATTTATTTGTTCTTCATACACCCAATGTGAGAATGAAATATGTGAG
This sequence comes from Pteroeides caledonicum, assembly GCA_026546875.1. Classification (NCBI taxonomy): domain Eukaryota; kingdom Metazoa; phylum Cnidaria; class Anthozoa; order Scleralcyonacea; family Pennatulidae; genus Pteroeides; species Pteroeides caledonicum. Next base: position 3,142 of record JAOBAZ010154768.1, on the reverse strand, counting down.
AATGATAAAAGATATGAAAATGGGATACGACAGAGGAATGTGAAAATTAGAATGTAAATATAAAGATGAAAATAAATGTAAAATATACGCCGTGATACTTTCTAGTTTCTTCCATTTGCTTATTAATATTTTTTTGAAAATTATCGGCAAAAAGCTTTCAGTGCACGCCCAAAGTCCCATTTAACACAAAATTATAGTGATCCTGTTTACACCAAAGTTGTGTTTTTTACATAAAAAGTGTTTACTTACCGATTTCTGGTGTAAATTCACATCGAAGAAGACTAACTTTCGTTTTACACCTAACCAGTGTCGAGGTAACAGTAATGGTGTAATAATACACTCAAAGGGTACACTTACACACCAGAGGTGTAATTTACCGATTTACACCAAAATTGTGTAAATTTACACAAATTCGGTGTTTGCTGAACACTTCAAAATTTAGAGTGTAACAAGGAACTCTCCCTTTTTTCTTGATGATATATTTACAATGTAACCCTATTAACCCAGTTCACACTCAAGTTGACTCGGCTCCTTCCTGTTTGGTGATGCTAATGTCACAGACCTTCGTGTACAGAACTAGCTTGTTTATGTAATTCATTACTTGTCTGATGAATTACACTTTGACTCATATCTTGGGTTTTCACGATAACACTATTCTTCGGAATATGTTTTATTCTTTAGTTTATTAAGTTGTCGGTTGGTCATGGATTTTGCTGCATTTTTCAGTTTAGTGCATCCGATTGAGTAAATGATCTTTGGATTCTGGTGCTCTTTCATACTTTCGTATCAGTTCTTAATATGTCAAGCAGCATTAAATCACAGCGAAAACCGCAAAAAAAATTGGGCGATAGAGAAATAATATACTATTTTGTAGTTTTTTGAAAGGAGATTACAAGATTAAGTTTGGCTATAACAAGGTAATTTCTTTAAATGACGCGGCTCGTTTCCTTGCCTCTCTGAGAGAAAAAAGAAACCTCTGGAACCAGGGAACTCGAAGAAAGTTCCTCATGTTAAATGGTAAATAACAACCAGCTACTCGAAAGCGTAGCGAATTTGCGATCGTAGCATGATTAGAGAGCTTAAGCATGCGACATTTTTGACAACACGGACGTCACGTGTACAAACAATTTGCCGTGACTGATGGAGTCGGCCGTTCTTGATTGAAATCACGCACGTGAAACAGTATCGACTGACGTGCCAGAATTCAATCAAGAACGGCTGGCACCATCAGTCACGGCAAATTGTTTGTACGCGTGACGTCCGTGTTGTGAAAAACGTCGCATGCTTAAGGTCTCTATTAACAGACACCGCCTCATCGTTATCTTTGCCACCAACAACAAAATTAGAACCAATGTGAGCAACACTTCGAACTGCAATAACAAAACTGCATAAAACTTTAACAACGTTGAAAAGACGGGCAACAGAATGAGGCAATTCAAAACGATCTTCAAAACTATGCGCCATGTTCACTGCGTCGTGTGCGATTGTGCGTGATATCATGATGATATCGATGTAAGTATAAATGTTATCATATACCACCTAAGTCACGCAACGAGAAGCAGCTCCGGATCAAATTCCAGTTTCTCCGGATCAAATTCCGGATCAAAATCACCACGATCTGCTGACAACGCGTACAACAAAACACAACAACAAAATGCTTCAAACCAAACAATTTATCTTTCGATTTCCAATTCTGCACATGTTAGCCACTGACAAAAGTAACATATTTTTTAATATATTTTGTTTTATGTAATTAATACTACTTGGTTATTAGTGTGATTCGATTGACTATTTGAAATCTGACTGTTCCAGCATTTGTCACAAATGAATTTAGTCAGTTAATGATACGCTCAATAATACCGTCATGTGATGAGGGTAGTGTATATAGTTTACGCTCGGGCTGGATCGACAAAACTATAATAAATCTCCTACTTCATCAACATTACAAAATAATGTATAATATTCCAAACAATCATTGCCTTCATCACATACCGCCTATTTGACATTCAATAGTCCATTGGACATTCCCATTGACGAATGGATCCAATGGACCCAATGAACATGTTTTAGTAGGCTGTGTCATAACCACTGATCTATAAATACACTGGATAGCGCATTCCTAATATCGTTTATGAAGGCATGGCACGAGCACGGCCGCCATGTTGGACTGCCTCAGTTCGCTATAGTACACAATGGCGGAAATGTAGTTTTTCCTTTAAAACGCGTGTTTGCGCTCTCGGATCGCAACGTACACCGTATCGTGGCAAAAAAATCATTAAGGCGAAGCTTCGCAAAGTAAATGTGTGGCCCTGCTGCTCAGAATAATCGTGAAAACTGCGTTTAAAAGAGTGATAGTTCTGATTGAGTGAACGTTGTTGTCGTTGGTTATGAAGCACGGTGAGTTAGTATTCGGAGATATGGGTAACCGCGTGTAAGTCAAAATAAAAAGGTGCTCTTATATATTTAAGCTATTAGTTCTGTTGTGTGTAGTTGTTTGTCACTACAAATGATACTAGTGCTTAGTTTAATTCCTTTTACAAAAAGTAAAAACAAATCAAATGGTGTATAATTTTGCTATCCCGTCACCTTTCCATGTTCGTTTACACACCAAATAGCTGGGTTGATTTCAACTGAGGGTTTTGGAAGGGCGAGGCAATTGGATTAGACCAATTTTGAGTAAGCTGACAAGCAGTGTTTACAAAAATTTATAAAAGAATGGAATAGTTGTATAATCTGCATGAATGTCTAAATCACCAGGACAGAGCCAGAGGTATATTTAATTTGATGACTAAACAATACCAACTTATGGAACTGTTTTGTAATATCTTTACTGATGAGCCTTGTTGTTAAACTTCCCCCAAGTGATAGAAGCGTACTTTGCATGCACTTGATGATTGTCCTCCACTGTTGTGTCATACATGTGGTCTTTCAGCTCTGGGAAAAGTGAAGACAAGTTAATAGCATGAAAAACAGACACTGAGATGACATCAAGAATGTCTTGGGTGTATGGAAGTTTCTCTTCAGTTGTCACAAGCATCCTCTGAAAACATTTCTCAGTTTCTTCACAAATGGTGATGACATTCTCTGAATTAGAATTATCAGAATGTTTATTTATAAAAATTAACAAAGAAGGACAACTACA
>JAOBAZ010154657.1:0-10741 GCA_026546875.1 Pteroeides caledonicum | reverse complement strand
TAGTATTAAAAGCAAATTGTAACGGCTAGTAGCTTATTTTTATCAAAGCGAAAAACCGGGGTCATTATTTTAAATAACCTAGGTCATTATTTTAAATAATAACCTCTCGTGAACACAATAAACGATGTAGGGTTGGACCCAACAAGCCGTTTCGGAAAAAATAATAACCTGTTCAAAACAATAAAAATGTGCATTAAATGCTGGAAAATATCTGGCGAGATAAAGTTTGATAGAACTGCAAGTTTATCCAAACCATCTTCTGGTAGAACGGACATGAAGTTTTCGAAAATACGCTTCCAATGGAGCGATTCTTTTGCCGCAGTTCCACTGTTTGGATCTAATCGCTCTGGACGTAACTTTATCCATTTTTTTATAAGATTACTGTTGATTAAATTGGAGTGAAAGATTAACTACGTATTAACCTTTAAGCTAGGCTTTAATCAACAATAAATGTACCTAGTTAACAATATGGCGGCTACAAATACAAAACCGCTAACAATAATAATAACTGGCTCATTAGCCACAGAAAACCCAAAATCTTATAAAATGTCCACTAATTAATTAAGGCAAATATAGTTTATTATGACAGTTAAAATGATATTTTATTAAGAGTGTTGCGATCCAATGAGGCCATTTTTCGTGATATTGCCTCTTGAAAGGAGAACTGTGGAAAAATATTGGTTTTTTAAAGGGTATAGGCAACGGATTTTATGTTTACCTCAATTGAAAGAACTCTTAAAACCATGAGGAATGGTTTTTTATACTCTCACGTATCTTTCTTGGTTATCAAGATATTCTCGCTTGAAGATGATCCCATGCCGCCATCTTGGATATTCACGAATATGCATGTTACGTTATTGGCAGGGTAACTCAAAAATTTCATCTAAAGAACCACAAAATATTTCAGGACTAAAATATGATTGCTTTGCTACTACATCAATACATATAGCTTATTGAATGGTTTGACATGTAATACGGCTTGGTATTTTACGGTTTTCGTATTCAATGAGGAATTTATTATACGACACATAAATATATACAACTCGAGTTACACGTGCGTACAATTAATTGGGGAGCCAATGTAGTGCTACAAATGATGAGCGTCAAACAGGTTTACGGGACAAGTAGAGAATGCTAAGCGTCACGTTTCAGTCAAATCGTTCAATAAAAGCAAGCAAACAAGTTCACTAGGACATTTTTCATAAAACAACGCTATTAAAGCCATTTTGCCTTTAATAGCGTTGTTTTATGAAGTTTTGGAGCTCGTAAGTAAACCAGTTTTAAACCGGTATTTTACAGTGCAATACGGAGTGCAATACGGAGTGCAATACGGCTGGGTATTTGCACTCTGTTTTGCTCTTATCTGGTAAAATGGCGTGAAAGTCGTATAATTAATGGTAATATAGAACAATTTAAATCAGTTTCACTGTAAATATGTTACTTAGAGAGAGGTTTTAGTTTGTTTGCCCAACAAATGACGTCACTAAATGAGCCAAAATTAAATCCAAGAGGGCGGACAAGACAATACTTTAAACTTGAAATATCTCGATCGCTAATAAAACTAGATCTGTAAGAATACTAAAGTGATGTTATATACTATTTTTAAGTTGTTTCAGATTAGATAAACTAAAAATCCATTCCCGATGCCCTTTAAATAAATCTTATTGATATCGATGATAGATTCCTATTATTGTATCGAATTTTATGCACTTCTGGTTTCTACAAAAAATTAAAATGTCGTTTTTTTGGCCAAAAATGCGGTAAACATTGCAGGGCATATTTTAAGATAACTTATTCCTTTCCTTCTTCTATACACGTTTGTGTAAGTTACAGCAAAGCAGTAAACGCTGTTGACATTATCTTGGGCAGCTTAGCATTTTAATTTTATTGGGTAATTTTGACACCTTCCATGAATGGTACGTCGTAAATTAATGACATTTTCGCTGGCGACTGAAATCCGAGCCGCAGAACATAAGATTTAAAATCAAATAAAAATAATTCTTACGGAAGGGAAAATTGAAAAGGTGATAGTGAAAACATCATCAGGCTGCACAAAACACAAATCAATATTTGCCCACAGTCATGGTCGGATCCAGAACTAGTGAACCTAGTTTGCATAACAAAACAGGTCGGTCAAAATAAAATTTTGATTGGCTAAGCAGTAATATGCAAATTAGGTGCACTAGTACTGGATCCGACCATGCATGCACAGTTCTCCTTTAAATTACAGCTTCTTGTGTTATTTTGTGAAAAAAGTGTCCATATAACTTTGAGCACCGTCATTCCGCCACTAATAGCTTTATTAGCTTTTATAGCTTTTTTACCTGTGGATAACTTCTTTTTAGATCATAATGAACACATGCGTTTCTGCGATGAAACCGCTCTGGCTTCCAAGATTTTTTGGTCGCACAAATACTACATTCTGTTTCGTTGCATATTTGAAAAGATTTACACAGACAAATCATCAGGCAATGCTGTAAACACTGGCTAATTGTCATGCTATTCTTACTAATTGTCGTCAAAAGTTTTCTACTGTCTTTAAAAGCCACTCCTTCCTCACTGGTAATGGTATATCGTACTTGGCTGGCGGAAAAAAGTATTTGGCATCCAAGAAACACTATCATCGGAACAAGCTGATGTGTTCTGGAAAATAGAAAAGAAATGGTAAAAAGTGTTATTTTAACTGTTGTTTATTGTAAACCACACGTATTCAGTAATTTTAAACATCTCGAAACTTTAAAGTTAAACATCTTGAAGTTTCAATAATAACTGAGAAAATTTAGATAGTAGCTTGTTCATTTTATATGCAACAGAGAAACCTATGTTCAACCCAAACCTGTTCCGATTGTTACGAGAAATATGGAACCAAGCCCAAATAACTCCTCTGTAAATACTGAGCAAGCAAGGTTAACAATTATTCACTGAAGTGGAGGTGAATAGTAACGGATATCTACCGAGACGCGCAGGCAGATATCCGACATTATTCATCAACACTGAGTTGAATAATAAAAAAAAGTAATACATTTTTGAGGCAATCCCGCGCCCTTCTTAATTGCATATTATAGAAGTGCTATAATATGCCATTGATATTATTTTGCGGTTTTGTTTTTAAATATCCACTTAATATAATTGTGTAATAATAAGCGTAACGCCTGGTTCACACTTGTCGTAATTCATCGGTCATCCATTGTATTCTTCTCCAACCAACAATGCATTTTATACGACAATAACCAACCACAATGTAAATCGCCGACTCTTACAACAAGTGTGAACCAGGTTTAAAAAATACAAACAAGAATCCCAATAACATGAAGCAGACATGTTTTTCGGACTTTCGTTTGTGTTACCAACGCTGGTTCTAATTTTAGATTTATTATACGTAAGAATAAGTTTCAAGTCCGACTATGAAGACTGGACAAGTCCGCACAGTTTGATTCAGTCCCAGGCAAAGCCGAGGACTGAATTAAACAGCAAGGACTTGAAATGTGGTCCACTCCGAATTGGAAGACTTGGAATAACATCAAAAACGAATGATTTCTGGACTGAATTAATTTTGATCCAGTCCTGGGACTGGATCAAAATTTTGATCCAGGATCATATTTACAGTGAAACGGAGTTAATTTGCGCATGAATTATTAATGTGTTTTTGATTTATGTATGAACATTAAACACAAGTTTGATAACCTTTACTTAACTTATTTCATTTACGTACGGAAATCGGAGTACTAAATATGTTAAATGTTTTGGCTCGCAAGAACGTCTCGTAATAATTCACTCATATACACTTTTTTTGTATTTTGCATTTAACCGAAACTCATGACAGTGAAGTTTTCTTGTGGTAAACGACAAAATGCTAAAGTTGGTATCTAATAACGTAAAACACTTATTATAAGACAACAATAAAACTAATAAATAATGGCAATAATATAAATTAAGTAAAAGCTGTATTTCCGAAGAACTGCATTTCTTTGGTTTAACGGCTTATATTTCAGTGAAAGAAATAAACACAAGGCAAAACAAATCCAATATAAATATTTGTAAATACAATATATAATATTATAATGAAATCCTAAACAACTGCGAGAAAATTCTACGCGAGAAAAGAATTGTTTCCATTTTCATTTTGAGTCTCGTACTCAGAGCTTGTTGTTAGCCGTTTAATAATAATAAAATACCATGACAGTATCTATTTCAAGTGTTTCTTTTATGTCAGCTCCTTGTTTTGGCGCTTCGGATTCAAGTATGTGGCTGTATTTGACAAACTTTAATAAATATAGTTCCCATACTGCCTTACTCTTTTTTTTTAGTCCTTTCCGGGCCCTTCCCGTTGACCTCTGTTTAAATATTAAATCACAATGTATTGTTGACCGCTTGTATTCACTGCATTCTGGTTCCTTTTGTTCTTGTTTTGATACTCAGTGTGTTTATGCCACCATTTTATGTTGACTTCATATGATAATCTTCTTCGCAATTTCCCAACGAAACAGTTTCTTGTTTCCGTTTGTTCTTGTCACCTTAATGTCCTTGTCACTTTAATGTCCCTTCGGTGGCAACTGTCCGCTGTCAGTGCCTCTGTCTTTCGACGTTTCGTCTGGCTGTGGACTTTAATCTTATGTTGTTGTTGTTGTTTTGTTGTTGATCTTCACGCTAGGAACATCTTGAAACTTTTTCACTCGTAATGCTTGGACTTTTACATGCTTCTTCTTTTCCCGTACACTTCGTTTTTAAGCAACAGAAATTTTGAATGTTTGGTAATTCTTTTTTATACAATAACTTATTAAAACCACGCGTGTTAATTGGCTGACAAGCGTGCTCGCCCGGCGTTTGCCTGGGCTCGGGAATTAACCGAGCGCGAGGTCTGCACAAAGAAATATCAGACCGAGGTCTGACATTTTTTTGTACAGCCGAGGTTAATAGGTAGTTTATTATATGGCAATTTTTGTCAACGAAATCCGATAGCACAGAAAATTACCGTATTCATGCCGGCATTTGAATGGCTTCTGCTATGTTAGCAGGCAAGAGTTGGTTACACTGGAAGAATTGACGTTTTCTTTCAAAAGAAGGGATAAAAGTGGTCGACACTAAACACATAGCAGCTACTAATGTCAATAAATCCTTGCTTAGACAGTACTTAACAAAGAATGGTTAACCTTACCTAGTAAGTAGGAAAACCAAACTTAGGATATTTAAGATAGCAAACAATAAATTTGTTCGAGTCGGGAAGATTCACTCGGCTTTTGTGAGGAATAGACATTTTAAAAACACAGTAATTCAACAAAAAGAAGTCAATGAATCATTAAACAAAAACTTGTAAGTACTAGTAAGTTAGTGTAACGTAAATATTTACAAATGAAGTTTAGTACAAAACGCTCAACTAAACAAAGACCAAAAAAACTACTGACCTTGTTGCAAAGTTATACATCGTCCTCGAGTATCGTTTGGTAATTTTCGCTTCTCTTGGCTCGCCAATTCGCTTTACATTACATGTTGTACTTCTTTAATGTAGTAAATCACTTTTTCGATAGCTGTTTTTTGTTTTTTGTTGACTTTTTTAATTTGTGTATTTTTTCGAAAACAATTCCAGGCAGAAATCTCGACTGTAAAAGCACCACAGGTGGCCCTTGCCATATAATAAATACCATTAAAATTACTTTTTTATAATATATGCGCATTTAATAAAAACGACAATTTTTTTTAGAGTAAACACGTTTCAACATCTCATGATGCCATCTTCAGTACTAGTGATAAAATTACATTATGTTACAAGCTATAGAGTGGTAATATGATACAATAATATGTTGTCAATAAAATATGAATAAAATTATATGACAGTGGGAAAATAATGATTATCTATTTACATGGACCTACTGAAAATAGTGTTAAAACGAAAAACTTGAAAATTAAGATCAGGATTTACTTTATTAATATGCAGCGCCTCTTTTATCTCAAGAGAGTATGTAGTGTCTGCGGTGTCAATGATTTCAAAACAGGAAGGTAAATATTTTGATTTACAAGACGGAGAGTTAAGAAAATGTCGGTAGATATGTGAGTTTTTGTCAGTTGCGGTGTGTTCCCTGATTCTAGTGGACAATTGACGTGAAGTTTCGCCAATATAACGGGTTTTACATCCCGCACAATTGAACTGATATACCACCATAGACTTCATTGAGTCAGGGATAGAGCCTATAGCTTGTAACATATGTAATTTTATCACTAGTACTGAAGATGGCATAATAAAATGTTGAAACATGTTTACTCTAAAAAAACTTGTCGTTTTTATTAAATGGGTATTAACCTTAGTGCTTCTACGCGTTTATAATATATACTGATTAATTCAATTTCATCTTCAGTAACTGAAACAAACCTGAAAGTTTCCGTAGAATAAATAATAATCAGAAATTTCTGACGTAATGCGATTACGTCACTAGTCGCGGCAGCGAACGTTTTTAACGAGATCCATTAAATTTCTCAATTAAAAAGACTAGTTTATGTTTTTTCCAAAAACATCAAATGTAACCAGTAATACATTTTTGCAGTAATCCCTCGCCCCTTCTTAATCGCGCATTATAGATCTATAATGATAATATTCTAAGTATGCTGGTATAAAAATGTTCCGGCATGTAATAAACTCTTCGTAATAATTCCCTCAGACTTTTTTTGTATTTTGTATCTACCCGAAACTCATGAAGTTTCCTCGAGATAAACGACAAAATACTAAAGTTTAATAACGTAAAACTGTTAATATACGGAAACAATGAATAAATAATGAAAATAATATAAAAGTAACACTGCATGTAAAAAGCTCTATTTCCGCCTGTATTTCTTTTGTGAAACACCGGCTTACATTTCAGTAAAACAAATAAAACAACTCAAGAGGCGCAAAACACATCCAATGAATATAAATATTTGTAAATACAATATTTAAGCAGCCAATTTCAGACAATCATTATTCTCGGGAATTTTATACTTTGGCAATCCCCACAAATAGAGTTTAATTTTTTGTAATCCATCTTTTTTCAGCACAAAAGTTTAACTATAAACTGAAGGAACAACGGCCTGCACTGCTTGAGGCTGGATCTGAACCAATACGCACCAGCATTTCTGGCCTAAAAAATGCAAAATTTTCTTGCTATATGCATGACCGCACAGGTCATCCAATATTTTTACGTACAGAAAACGTGCTTTGGGAAGTAAATTCCCGTAGCGTTTGACTTAAGCCCGCTTTATGCTTGTTAAGGGTGCCCGGCTCCTTCGATTTCCTTTCTCCTAGCTGTTATTTATGCAAAGTAGTTCTTGGTAAACAATCCGTTGAAAAACAAAAACCAAGGGGAATGCAAGGATTATCAAAAAAATACAATCAAATACAATAAATAGGTAATACACTAACATAAATAAGTAATGCATAAACAAACATGCAAGGACTGGCGATAGTTGTACAAAGTTTAACATGTGAAAGTTTGGCCGTGTACATTATTGCTGACAGAAGCTGTTTGAAAAATTTGTACTTGGTAAAAGTTTTGTTCGCCTTTTACGGCCTTGAATAGATATTGATGTCAAAAAATTAATTCTGATATAATACCATATATCTTCCCTTGTAACTCGCTTGAAATATAAAATCTATTTTCGCACGATCATGCATTATGAATCAATCAAGTACATTTTATCCTCACTAAAAGGTCTTCCCACCGTTCGTTCATCACCCTAGAACAGTACTGTTTTAACAGCTATGAACAGGTCTATTAACAATCCTGTTCAAGCTGGTCACTCATACATGTTCAAAGCTGTTAACAGCTAAAAAACCTGTGGGATTTTTACGCGTGTAGATAACTCACAACGGCTTTTCTTTCTTACTTCTTCTCTTCCCTCTCGTCTTCTCTGCTTAAGAATAAGTTCGTTCTCGTGCTCTAAGCAAGTAAGCAGTATCTAAAGCTGATCTCTGCTGCATATGCTTCAAAGATTTGTCTTAGATGATATCGAATTCAATTAAAGGTTTAACTTCTGCGACGTATTTGTTCATATTTGTAACAATACAAAGATAAAATCTGGATTAGAAGTGTAGCCTGTAGTTTCGTTGTTGAACCGTACGTTAAGCAACCAAATGTCCTCAGTTTAATTTAAAACCTATACTACCGTTTTAGGAACGATCTAAACTATTTACCAGGAAGTCGTTGTGCACCAGAATTTTCTCTAGCAGTAGTTAAAATAAATTCGTGTCGTTTCTTTCTAAGCATATACCATTTAAAACGCTGCTTGTGGCGGGGAAAAGATTAACAAAGGCAACAATTGACTATTTAAAAACGCACCCAGACAGGGCATTGATTATATTTATTCAGCTGGTTAATTGTTAGCAGCCAATTCATAAAAAACCGCACTGAATTGTTATGTAAATAAGTTACCCATACGAAAAACCAAAATTAAACAAAATTGAATTATCTCTTGCAGTATTTTGCAATTTAGATATACCTCTCAAGAAAACTGGATTTTAAACGGATTGCCGTCCACCCGGCAATTTTTATGTGACAACTTTTATTTGACCGTGTGGACGAGGGAAATTGACGGAATGTGACAACAACATGTGCCCACAAACTGCCGTCCTAGTTTTTATTTGCCACATAAAAATTGTCATATACGATTATTTGATCGTGTGGACAACTCATCACATAAAATGTGACAAATGCGTTGAAAAAAAAATAGTGGTTTCCAAGCACCTATACAAAGCGTTTTCGCGCAACATGACGTTTACAATAGTTGTCACATAAGAATTTCCCGTGCGGATCGTACGCGTACATGCGCAAATAAAAGTTGTCACATATAGTTGCCACATAAAAATAGCTCGTGTGGACAAGGCCTAATTTATTTATACTTGTTTAGGTCATGTTAATGCATTATGCATGTCCCATGTTTGTTGAAAGTAAAATTGTGCGTTGACAATAGAGTTAACAAATTACTAGAAAAACAAGAGAAATGTATAATTTACTCAGTTTTGAAGATGACTGTTTGAATGTGTAAAAGCTTCTAAAGGTGAAAACTGACTAAATTGACAAACGCAAGACAGTCGATACTATTCCAGCAAGAATAGCTTGTACAATACTTAGTATGTTATCACGTTATACATATTACACAAGTATAATTGCTAGCCTTTTAATTGGTTAACAATAATTATATATGTGTATTTCTGGCGTGAAACTAAGGGGATTGCATACAGATGTCAAACATGGCTACAATAACTTCAATATAATTTGAATGGCTGCTCTAGTACGGAATATCCGACACTGATTCTGAGTTTCAGACAAAACAAGATGACTGCCCAGTTTCTTTACAGAAGATGAAACTGAATGAATTAGTGAGTATATATATATTCTAAAAGATAATTTAAATGGTGTATGTTAAAACAATTATTCACCCCAGTGTCGGTCAACAGTGGCATACCTGTCACTATTCACCGCTGCTTCGGTGAACAATTGTTAATTATTTAAAAATAGAGTAATATATTATTTAGTATGCGAAAACGCAAAAGTATTCAAAAAGAGGGTAGATGGAGACGTCTGTTTATATCGGTGAACGAATGAAAGCCAGGTTAGCCTGCTGACTTACCAAGACAATCTATTTATGGGTGTGCTTTGTTTGCGATTTAATCCGTTCGCTGGGCTTTAAAAAAGTTTACAAGTTACAATCCATTTAATGGAGCAACATATTTCTTTGCCTCGACACACGATACTTTTATCAACATTATCTTTACAGAAGCAATAAGATCCGAGGACCGAAAACCTTTTATCCAACCAGGCCAGCCCACGTGAGAACTCGGCCATATTATAAATGGTCTGTTGCACGGCGAGATCTAAAGAGTCCGCCTCATACGATTACGAACACTCTTGTACTATGTGTCACATGTCATATTTGTGATTACCTAAAAACAATAAGAACCTGAAGTGCACCTCTGCCCCATGCATGGTTCTGTTAATAAAAGGCAAAAAAAGAAACCCTGCCTTCCTTCGCATCCTCGCACTCATCAATCAAGAATTCATCGTTGATCAGTAAAGAAACTATCTTCACGGAATGTACAGTAAAACATTGTATTGATAGACTATCAGTTTCTTCTGTCGTGGTCTAAGTAAGGATTTCTCTCTTTTAAAAAAATATATCCTGAAGAGCTAATAAACATTTTGAACATTATTATTAACGACGAATTATATAAATTATCTCGAATAAGTGAATTTTGTTATTGTTTTTTGTAGCATTGTTAAGGATGCACATACATACTTTTACCTCTTGTTCGTACGCTCTTACCTTTGGTGTAGAGATTTCGATGACATTTTAAAAACTTTGATTCAAAACAGTTTGGTTGCCATAGATAAAGTGTTGAATTAATCAGTATCTATAGATGCACAGAATATTGAACAATTAGAACGTACCAACCCCTGCTAACTGAATGATTGCACAAACGTAACAGGTCTACCTAATTAAGCATTTAGATCAAAAATTAAAATATTGTGCAGAAAAAGGAATATTCGGTGTCATCATGTCGTCTATTTCATAAATCATTTCGAAAGGCCAAAGGGAGCAATTTGTGAGTTAAAGCAAAATATAAAATTTACAAAAAGCAAAGCACAAACATAACAATTATTGCTCAATTATTCATTTGCTGCAGCTGCTTCTATCGCGCTAAATTCGGTGGCTTAGACCAAAACAGCAAGAAAAAAAAGCACACACACATAGGCCTATATTTTTTACATACTCATTA
>JAOBAZ010154435.1:0-10744 GCA_026546875.1 Pteroeides caledonicum | reverse complement strand
AGGATGTCATAACGTGTAAAGAACAAAAAGTCACGGCACTCGACTTCGTCTCGTGCCGTACTTTTTAGTTCTTTACATGTTACGACATCATCTGTGATTTATTACAGTATGCACGCACGGCAAAATCCAATATATATATATATATATATATATATATATATATATATAGAGAGAGAGAGAGAGAGAGAGAGAGAGAGAGAGAGAGTTGAGGTCCTTTTTGAAAATTATATTTTTATGAAAAAGTTTCCTCAATAAAGATTATTATTATTATATTCTTATAACTAAATTGCAATAAAATAGGAAATCACTTTTGATGTTGGTAAAGCCGAAGCAAACAAATCACTAGATTGTTGAGGCGATTGTCCCATGACCGCGCCGTTTAATAAAGGGCCTGAAAACATTGATAATGCTACATAATTATTTAATGTGATCTAATTATACGGTAGACACACACCCGCAACACAATAATAAATATCCCAAGAGTCTTTTCGCGCTTGAAGCTTCAAAGTTTTGAGGATTAGAGTTTTGACTTTCAAAGGACACCCTTAATTGAATTAGCTATATGTGAACCAGACTTAAGTACTGGTTTGCCATGGTAAAAGGTAAACATACGTCATTAAAAAGAGCAATAGTTTTATTAATGGTGTAATTCCTTGATTTCCCACTCTTTCAGGTAGTAGCCATATTGGAAAAATCAGTTTAATTGAATCTAGTATTCAGAGAATTTAATCCTGAGGAAAATCCTGAGGATGGCGAAAATAGTCCTGAAATCCACTGGCACGAAAACTAGGACTGGATTAAACATCCTTTTGTTTCCAATCCGTCACTTTCGAAGCCAGAATATTTATAATGAGCTGTGATTTTAAAGTCTGTCGAAATCTTGCCAAATCGGATTAGTAGGTGTGTAAATTAGTCTACTTTAAGAAGTAAATGCCTTTTCCTATGTAAGTCGAATGACATAACATCCAACATTTGTTCTAATGAGTTTTATAACGTTTAAAGCATTAGAAAATGAGATTTGTGGCAACAGCCATCTAGGTGTGACCAGGATGTGACCTCAATAGTTACTTACAGCGGGATTAACAAGAGAAGATAGATCACTTTTATAATTTTCTAATCGAGCAATGTTTATCTAATTGTCCCAACAATAACAAGAAACCACAAACACTTCTTCAGCAATACCACAGTATATATTTGTGGTGTTCTCATCAACATGACCGCCATTAGCTTCAACTATGAATGGCATATGACAATATACCATCTAGTTATAACCTAACAGTAATTCTATAGTACGACAAATTAAATTATATTTGATTGGCCAGGTTAATTTAACGCTCCTCATTTATTACTCTGGTAAGCAACAGCTACGAAAAAAATATATTTTACAGGTCAAATGCAGAGGCGTAGCCAGGATTTTGAGGGAGGGGGGCAGCAATAACCTAGGTGGGGCCAGGCTGGCTGACCGATTCACTCGAGACACAAAATCAAAAACAAAACAGGATTCGTGGTATTAATGAGAGACAATTTGGTTGGGTGAAATGTATTGTCGACATATGAGATATGTTTCAGACTTTCAGCTTTGAACAAGGTTTCACGTTTCAGTGTTTCACGCTACAAAACAAGGATCACTTTCTTTAGAATGAATTTTCTCAGAGGGGCCAAAAATTTGCCAGGGGTGCCCGGGGCCCTGGACCCTGCCCTAGCTACGCCTTTTGAAAAACGCAATCAAAAAATCTTGTTTAATTTTCAATAATCACGTTAAAGAAAACAGTAATTTAAGTTCACTGATAAAATTTTAACGTAAAAGATTTAATAGTTCCCAAGTTGTCAATGTTTTTGTAAGTGGAAATCTTACGCATGATCACGTCGGGAATTGCCGTAAAACGGCAACGCCTTCGGGCTTTTATTAATACTGCTTTGTCCTCGTAAGCCTCAGGAAAAGGTCTTGGTTTTTCTTGGTTGTATTGAAAGTGAGAGCCACAACCAGGTAACGTATATACCTCGGAATACATATATCATTCATCGGATTTCATTTTCACATGGACAGACCATGTTGAATACTTGTCTAGTAAAATTGGGGAACTTTCTCTTCACATACTTTTTCTGGAAACTTGTTTACACTGAACAAAAGTGATATCTTAAAGGAGTATTTATTGTACTTAAGTTTCCGCAAGAAAAAAATTTCTTACTTTGTTTTCACTTAGTTCTTATGATTGAAAATAATCAGTTAAATATTTCGTGTTCCTTCGGGAAATGCCGTTAAACTCTCGGAAATGAGTTTCCGAAGACCAATATCTCTTAAACTAAACATTTCTCAATAAAACTTTGTCATTATTACTTATCTCATCACACGCTTTAAGTCAAGACAAAAACAATTTTTAGTTGCATTTGACCTTTAAAACACCCATATATTTAGGGCTTCACGTGACCAGCTGATGCCAGGGCCATTTTCGCCAACCTTTAGGCCAAGGAGGCAGCTTGGAACAGGCTTGACCTGTAACACTGCGACTGGGAAAGTTCCTTTCTCGGCACGCCACTGTGGCGATGCTAATACTGGTGACCAGTGCCGTACATATAGGGAGCTGTGGGGGTTTCACACCCGACAAAAAACTCTATATTTTAAAAATTCTATAACAAAATATTTTTGACAAGATAAACAGTAATATTAAGGATAATTTGGATGATAGATAAATAATAAATGAGAATTAAAAAATGAAAATTGTGGTAAATCAAGATTTCCTCGAGAGCAAGGCAGTACCGTGATTTAATACCGTGTAACAGCATGAAGTACATGCTGCAGGTTTTAACCGCTGGCCACAACGTTGTATATCTCGCTATGCACACAGCCAATCCGCACATTGTATACCGCTGAAGTTAATGGTAACAACGTTCTAACAATCTCAATAATTTATTGGGTACAACGACATTCATCGAAGCATGACTTATTTTTGCATACAAAATAGTCGGTTACCATTTATCATTTATTTACTGATACCGAGGGAAACAATGTGGTTTGTGTCCCCGAGACGCTGTTGTTCAACGAGGCGAAACCGAGTTTAACAACAGCGTCTCGGGGACACAAAAAAACCCACTGTTTCGCGAGGTTCAGTAAATAAATGTTTTGCTATGTAGCCAAGTGTCAAAGTTTGAATAATTTACTTGTTTCATAATTGAAATTCTAGCATACTAGCTAGCACTTAATAGGATTCTTTCGCTATGTTCTTTGGACTTCTCAATCGCTGCGCACGCGCAGATCCAATGACACTATTGACCGGTTAATAAATTTTTGATTTTTGACCGGTGGGTCAATAAATATTTGATTTTTGCCCGCTTGCGTCATCGTCACGGTAATGAGGTAAACATAACGTTTTGTGGACTGGCACGTGATATGGTTTTGACCAATCGGAAAACAGGGATATTCTACCGTGACATAGCTATATAACAAACCCAATTGAAATATTCAAGAACGATATACTGTGAAATATACTTAATCCAAACCCTAACCCTAAATTTTATAAGTACATAAACTTCTTATCCTACAGTAAATATGCTTGCAATAAAGTTTTGCTGTTCACCGCGTAAGCTCAAATAGAAAATCTAAATTTGGCTTCCACTACAATACAGGGTGTATCAAAAAAGCGCAACCCCTTAATATGGAAGGACATTAAGGTTTTTGAGCACTGGGATTTGAAATCATTAGCTTGAAAGGTACCACCCGAACGTTGCGCAGTACCCTTTGTTCGGGTTGTCGTTCGACTGCATATAAACTCGATGTTTAAACGGAACCAAACTGCATCCTAGTAGATCGTCTAGTTTTGTAGTACACTACCTACACTTAAAATACAGTTAAAGTCAGATGAAATTCGGGATGAAAAAGCGATGAAAATCGCGACAATGATAACTCGACGTTCAACCCGGTAATTAACGCTAGTTGTTCAAATCCCAGATCGACATAAACCTTTTGTTGTTGAAAACTAAGCAAACGTTCATGAATATTTAGTGGTTGCCTTTTTTGATACACCCTGTATAATTTCATGCTTTGATGAATGTCGTTGTACCCAATAAATTATTGAAATTGTTAAGACGTTCTTACCAATAACTTTAGGGTATACAACGTGCGGATCGGCTGCGCCATCAGGGTTGCCAGATTGGCCTCTTGGAGGCCAACTAACTCGAAGCGAAGCCAAGCAAAGTCTGGAGCAAGGGTTACTAGTCTTGACATCAGAGCATTGGCGAGAGAATTGCTGCCGGGACTTCAAGCCGAGCAAGCGAATGCTTGAATTGTTTACGGCTAAACAGTTGTACGATCAGAAAAAGAGAACAATTAGTCGTTGAGTCGACCTGTAATTAAAGCATTTGAGAGTAACATTAGAATTTCAGATTGACTGTAGTACAGATGTTATTGAGATTTGCGTATTATCTAAAAGACATTTCAACTATTTTCCTGTTTTACAATAGTACAAGACAAGTTCACCTTAAAAGATAGCAGAGCTTTGTTGAGCCATGAGTCGGAGCTTAATTTCATCCACAAAAACGACCTCACACTTCATTGCATCCCGCCAAACCGGGATCATGTAAACAGCCCCTTGATTACCGTGAACAAAGCATTAGGGAGTTTAAGATCTAGCACGACGGCTGACAACGCAGTTAAAATTTATGAAGGCCAACATGGTTGATTACCGTTCTGGTCTATATGAACCTTCATTCTAAGGCATTCTGGAAACAGCCACAGAATATTCATCAATATGGAATGAACAGAAGGCCGACTCAGTCGAACAACGTGTCCCCTATATTTTATGCAGATTTTATGCAGTTTACTGGCCAGAGTAATGGCGGACTAGCCAGTTCAGTTTGTTTATTGGCTGTTTTGTTAATTAATGCAGTTTACTGGCCAGAGTAATGGCCGACAACATGGGTAATGTGATATGCGCGAGGACACAGACTTTAAAGGTTCCGACTTGAGTTGATCTTCTGTTTATTCCCTATTCTGTGAAACAGCTGAACATTAAATAAAAGGTGTTACGTTCACTGAACTGACGTCGTTAAGACGTTAAACTTGCATAATTTCAGTGGCGCTGTAAATATGGTCAGGGCGGCATGAGAAATCCCCCAGGGTATTTAATCACTGAATTCTGTTGTCTAGGAGGCCACGTTGTCGACGGTCGCCTCCTAGGTCTTAAACTACCTATTTAGCCATATTCAATTAATATACCCGGTATTTGGATCATTGTTGAGGTTTCAGCTTTTGCGTAATTGTGAGTTCATTCAAACTTGAACGTTGTAATACATATTTGTATTATCGATTATCATTATCATTATCGGTTGAACATTTATAACAAATAAATGTTCAATCGCTTATGAAAGATGAAGGAATTCCTAGAGGCATGAATTCTTGGGTGAACAAATATGGCAGCCAGCGAAAACTAATCAGTACATATTTCTGCTGGTGGAGATAGTTATCAGTCTTAAATATCTCATAAAATACCTAAAATGTCACGATCTTTGTTGAAATTAGTATTTCATTAAATCAATCAACTCTGGGTGCACAAAATAAACAAAAATATATCATCTTCTTGGTGTACAAATATGGCCGCCAGTGTGGCCACGCAAGAGCTTAGTTTAGCTGATCCTGTTCATATAGAGATCAGTGGGTTGAAATGGTTGAAAGGATCATGCAACATCCGCTGATAAACTTTCTAAAGACGGCACTGCTGATGACTTATTTGACCACATACATCAAGATGAGAATCGCAAAGAATACATCCTGTCATTAATAATCCAAATACCAAAAGAAAACAGGGCTGTGACTTGCGAAACTTGATATTTTAGAAGATGCCAAAATTCCTTTAATTAATGATTAACATTTTTATAGCGCAATTTTCCATGTGAATGAAATCAATTGCGCTTTACATCAAGCAACTTATAGATTTTAACAATTATTTTAGACTATTACGAATTTTAATTTTACAACAATTGCGATATTACTTTCCTAACTAAAGTATGCTTATCATAACCCCCCAGGTCAATCCTCTGTCAACTTTTCCTTCAGGTCTGCTCTGATAGAGTTTTAGATTATTTTGTTAGTTACCAGATATTTTATAAGGTTTGCAGATTCGCTGCCTATACACACATATAACTGAAAGATATTTTCTATTTTTTATTTTTTAAACCAGGACAGAAAGCAGCCCAAATGAACAACTGATAAATATTTGAAATATTCATGTTGTTCATTTCATATTTTGCGAGGTAAACTGTTAAAAAGATTTGAGATTGTTTTGATAAAAACCTTTCCTTTGTTATTAGACTTTATTTAAAATTATTGATTTAATTTCATGTTTCCTTATGCATGTTAACTCAGCATTTCTCGGTAAACTGCAAATATATGACATGTTAAAGTTTCCATTTAATCACAGTATTCGTTAGCTGTCACTACACCAGTTACACGTTAGAGCGAATGGAAAGGAAACGCCTCCAGAATGCTGTCTTAGATGGCAATATCAAAACATTTGTGTTTAAATAGGTTCTACTCCATCTAAAATGATACTTTGTTTGCGATGAAGCGACAGCTGGAGTTGATCAGAAAAAAAAACTTTCCTGGGTTTCTTCTTTTGTGAGGATATCTATAAGTTCTTAAACTTCTCTGCCTAGAAAGGATTTAGTCCGAATTCCTCATTTAAGCTTCTATTGTTTTAATGTATTTTATTGGTTTACTATTACTATTTTAGGACTTGTCGATTGTGTTTAAATAGATTCTACCCCTAACCATAAATGGTTACTTTGCGTGCGAAAAAGCAAAACATCATTCTTGGGTTTCTTTGTCTTAAACACATGACCTGTTAAGGTTTATAGTTTTCCTTTGGTCGCAGTTATATGACTACCTATAGCCATCGCTACACCGACGTCCGTTAAAGAACCTTTAAAACGAGTGGTACCAAAAGCCCTCCAGGATATTGCTTGCTGTCTTTACCAGTTGTTCAATGGTGTAAGTAATGTTAAAGTCATGCTTGACAGACGGCAAAGCTTTTGTGTTTAAATAGATTCTACTCCAGGCCAAAAATGGTCATTTTGTTTGCCATTAAGCGACAGTTAAAGCAGAAAAAAATCATTCCTGGGTTTCTTCTCTTGTATGGGATGACTGTAAGCTCTTAACTTTGTCTTTGTCTAGCTAGGATTGAGTCAGAATTCTCAAATAATGCTCACAATCAGTTCTTGTACTCGTCCCAAACTCTCTCGCGCTGACTACATTGTTGTCTAACTGAAAATAGCGAAATTCAGATTTGACTTCCACTACGGTTACTTTCCAGAGTTTCATTTCTTATCTGATTGGTTAATCGCATGAATTAAACCCAATTATATGATTGGTTAATGGTCCCTAAATGGTAGCAGTTGCGGTAATGGTAGTCAAATCTGAATCTCTGTAATGCAAAAGGAGGTTAGAACCACCGTATCTTTCGCTGCCGTTTTCCTATCCTGCCGGGATAGCATGGTTGTCGTTGCTAGTCCCTGGGAGTCTCTGAAATCGTCTGCAACTCACGACAGCAAAAACCTAAATAGAAACCAGGCCTAGACATAGCTTTCATAGTTTCCACGCCTCAAGATGTGATAAATGAAATTCCAAATATTTTAAATAACAAAATTTCACGCGAATTAATTTTCTCGGAAAAAATGGCAAAAATGTTATAATCTTTATTTTGATCCCTTTCTACAGAATACTAAAGTGTGACGTGGGAAAATGTTAAATTTTTGGACAATAGACCTTTTTTAATAATGACGTAGATTGCAAAAAATGCTGGTGTTACACGCAGTTTGATTGGTCCGTCAAAAACACGAGCCAATCACATCGCATGTAACATCATGTTTTCAGGCAGATATAAAAACCATATATAATAACAGGCAGATATAAAAAAACGATATATACCAACGACGGTTTCGCCATTATATAAAAGCACAGTATATGTGATATAAACAGATTAATCATATTCGTGACGAGGCGATATGATTTTCACTGGCGTAGCCAGCCTGCAAGGTTGGTCATGTTATGCAAATTTCAAATCCTTACCTTTACCTGTTTTTACCTGTTTTTACGGTTCTTGAACATGAAAATATTTGCAAAGCATGACTAAATTGTCGGGCTGGACTAAATTGTACGGTACTGATGATTTTATTGTTCTCGGGATGATATTTTTCCCCATTTAATATCCTTCCTCGAGCAATAAAAATCATATAACCTATACACATGCACATGCACACGCACATGGCACGCACAAACACACACACATACATACACATACACATATGTATGTATGTATATGTATTTGACAGAACAATATAATTTCAACATTTCGCAGGTACCAGATCTTGTCTCGTAAAATATTTCTAAGCATCTCAGACGCTTAATTAAAATTTTTTCACGCTCTCCAAGATCGCCGACGAGCGCGAAATTTTTGGCGAAATTTCGAGTGGTAAGTCAAGTCATTCTGAATAACAACTATATATATTTTCTTTACGCTGTCCACATATGAAACGTTCGAAACAAAAAAAAACTCATACCTGAATCATGAAACGTGAAGATATGACAGAAAATAGAGAGGGTGTGGGAAAAAAACTTACCATTCCTAGACCCTTTAACGGGTGACTTGTGTGATAAGAAATAAATGAAATGAATTCCTCTTAGCAGGTTGGCTATATGAGAAGTCAAATAATATATCGCATTTCTTCAAGCGTGCAAGCTTCTTTTGATAATATGTTTATTGTACATTATTGTAGCTACTTATTTTTTTACAAAAGAACTTCCATTGTTATTATTTTAGGGATAATAACATGCATAGCTACTTGTATTATTATAAGAAGAAATACGGACGATTACTTTTGCCATTAAGACGCTCCATGCAGATTTTTCAAAACAATTGCTAAATCTGTAGAATATAATTCTTTACAATAACATCAGAAGTACCGCCCAAATAAAACATTGATAATCTTAAAGCACAACAAACTTAGTTACACAAAGTTAAGCACAAGCTTGATTCTCGCGCATTGCTTGTAATTTTTTGTTTTATACTCTTTATATATAGTAAAAATTAAACTAAAGTATTTTTGCGAAACGGTTATCAGACATGAACTGTTTTTTATTTATAAACGGTTCACCGCATAAAGCGGCTTAATGGCGAAAATACACCATAGTAATCGTCCATTTTGGGTATTTACGTTTTCGTCAAATCATTTATTATTTTTCCTGATATTGCATTTTATAGTGTTGTATATTGGTGCACATTCATCTTAGTAAAGTATAAGTATATATTAAATAGTTTGCGTGTGAATGACTTCATGCATGCCAGATGCCTGTATTCAGGCGCACTTTGTAATCAAACATGCCGCATGAAAGTGACTTTTCCCAGCGGTTATAACAAATTTGATCGCAAAAAAAGTATAGACTGGACACGCAGGGCGCGGATCGATTGATTTCTTTGTAATGGCAACGAAAACACTGACTTTAGAATAATGGCCGTTCAAATCAGTCCTGTGAAATCATCATCGATCGAAGATCAATACAAAAACTTCAACTTTTTGTATTGATTTAATAATGCTATAACTGTTTACAGGATTCCGAGCGCCACCGATTTCCTTCTTATCCGAAAAGGCTTGACTCTAACCATATGCTTGTGCTGTTAATTTGTTGCAAAGACGGCACTTTCTCCTGAGTCATTGTTAGGCCATGAGTGGACTAACCACGGAGTGCACCTTGGTCTCCACACCGAGATATTACAGTGATAACCACTAGACCACAAATAAAATTGGTATTTGGTAACAGCCACACCTACGCCAACACATCCACCCACATTCATACTCACTAATACTCACCCACTCCCTCAGCAACAGCTGCAACACACATTCACCCACATAGCACCCCCAAACGCACACTCAATCGCCCAACGACAGTCGACAGACACACGCACGTACATTCATACACACATGTATTTAATAGGTATAAAATGTATGGACGTTTACCTATCCTTGTTTAGTTTCGTTATATAGAAGTGTATCTTTGTTGAACTTACATTATATGTATTTATATTACTTCGTACAGCCCTATGCAGGTGTGTAGTTTACCATAATGCAGGGCGAAGTGACAAATTAAAGTCAAGCCGATTATAAACGCAGAAATCTTACGGTATTTTTATTTTTTTATCCCTCTCTAGTAATTTCATCCTGTTATTAAGCAATCATATGGATTTTACCACTTGGCCTACTGAGTGCACGATCGAATTATGTTTTAAGGCGGCTATTTGAGTTGTATTTCGATTAATACAGCAAAGTTCGATTCTACGCTAAAATTAAAACATGCATGTCATTGATTCAAATCGACACGGTAAATGCTAACAATCTATACACGATTTAATGTCAAATCAGTTGGGATTAAATTCCAAGTAGCAATTTGTTTGACATGTCCTTTTGAATTATCAACTCTCATGCTGTCTTTTCTCTAGTATTTTCTTAATCCTGCATTGAAAAGAATGTTTTTTTGATTGGGAAAAGTTGTTAATTCCGAAAGTTGTTTATACTACCGTTTCATTACAGTGAATTAACACACAAACTGTTATCCTTATTATAAATACATATATTACATATACACCTACATACATACATAATACATACATACATAATACATAACATACATACATACATACATACATACATACATACATACATACATACATACATACATACATACATACATACATACATA
>JAOBAZ010154434.1:0-18443 GCA_026546875.1 Pteroeides caledonicum | reverse complement strand
TTGATGAGCTTCGTACTCATCCTACAAACTCTACACCCGAGTTAAAACGACTACATACAAAAATTCCTGTTGGTATTCCATCTATCTCAACATCTATCTAAACAAAGTGAACTGAAATATCAATATTTAATAATCTACAAATGAACAGAGTGTGTATTACTAGTCTAACCCTTGGTTTCTCTAACGTTACTGGCAGAAATCTGTAGTTAAAACTGTCTGCAAGTATAACAGCTTGAAGTATGTCATCGGTTTTCTCCCAAGAAGCACTTTGCTGATGACTTTTAGAATCTTTTTTCTTCCCTGGCATGTTTTCCAAAATTACAAATTGAGTGTTACTATTACTCCCCCTGGCTCCAGAAAATACATTGTTTGTTACCCCCTGTGCATTGCGTTACCGCTAAAATAATATAAAGCAGGCGCAGATCGTACACATGTTTCAAATATTCCAAAGTATTTTTCGCTTGTTGCAACTATTTCACTATTAAATGGATGTTTTTCCTTCAGAGGTTTACCCTTCTATAGATGCAATCGATCATTCTCCAGGTAAAATTTCATTTGATCTTTTGGTATATTTTTTAATATAGTAATTTTCATATTTATATCTCATGATTAATTTTGTTCTTGCCTAGTCTTACCTAAATTATTATAATAATCTCGATAATAATCTCGATAAATTAAGGTAAACGTAGAGTTCGTAAAGATTACTTGCATTAAATTAAAAATTAATTAATTATAATCATTAAAAATTATTATATTAGATTATTAATGATTATAATCACAACCCATAATGATGATCACGATAATCACAACCCATAATGATGATCACGATGATCACGAGGTGGCATGATGAATGCAGTTAATTACCAGTTAATTTACTTGTAAAGAGGAGAGTGGGCATTAATGGCTTAAGCAGATTTCATGTAGCTATCTTCATTATATTATTATTATTATTATTATTATCATTATTATCATTATTATTATCATCATCATTATTATTATTATCATCTTTGTCATCATCATCAATTGTTTTCATATAAAATTTTTTTATTACTATTTGAAAGGTGGTAAACTTGCAATAGGTTCATCAAGGTTAACCGGTCGTTACTGGAATGGTTCCCTATGGTTATTTAAAACACCTGACCAAGCCCCAGACAATATTTACTCACCAGAAAGCAAGTATTGCAGTTCATGTGCAGCTACCACAGCTGGTTGCACTGATGTCCAATGGTTGGATGAACTGAGACTAGCACTAGCATCAGATAATGGTGATATTGAACTATGGTGTACTGGTGATAGTTTTGGTACTGTGGAAATAGTTGCTAAACTTACGGGACATGATAATATTATTCAAAGTATTTCAGTGAATTGTAATAAGAATAAAATAGTTAGTGGAAGTCTTGATAGAAGGTAACTATGATAAAATTGTTTGCCTTAATTATTATAACCTTCCTTGTATATTAGATAAACTTCATATGTATTAGGTGAACAGTCAGCAATATCTTTTTTGTAGTATAAGAGTTTGGGATTTGGAAAGAGAAGCATGTACCAATACATTTCATGGTAATTTGTAAAACTAGCAACATTTTATTTATCATTTTCTGATCATTCAAGCCCATCATCCTACCCCCAAATTCTTATTACATATTTACTGTGATATCTACTTGATGTGCTGCATCACATGGTCAGCAGCTATCTTACTTGATGCTATAATACCAGCCACAGACTCAACTCCCAGTCACATGTTATCTCCACATATTCTTTCTTATTGACAGTGCTGAATCCACTCAGCTAACAAGTATTACCATATTTCTTTATTTATTCAAATCTTTCAGTCTGTTTTTGGATTAACACTCATTTTACTTTAAATACTGATAAACACTTACCATATGTACTTAAAGCATTTCAGTACTGGTGTCACTGCTTCACATTGACCAGTCAAATCATCTGGCAATCAAATACATTAGAGTAAAGCTAGTCCAAAAACTGGCTAAAAGAGACAAATATTGTATAATATATTATACACTTTTGATACAGTTTTGGTATTATAAAACATCTTCTTAACATTAGGTCACTCTGATGGTGTATGGAGTGTTAGTTTTCAACAAGATGAGGGCAATACATTTGCCTCTGCATCTGAGGTATTTACTGCAACAGTTCTTTTTTGCAAGAATAGATCACATATTCATGTTAGCAATAAATTGTTTAGAATTAAATGTTTTTTCTTTCGGAAATAGGATGGCAGTATTGTTATTTGGGATCTTAGGAAGGAAAAACCAGCAAAGAGGATTTTAAGTAAGTATACAGTGTAGTTTTAATGTTAGTTTATGATAACATATAAAAAAACTTGTAATTTAAACATGTATGTTTTCCTTAAATTTTATTAAAGGCTCAACACATCACATATCTGCTCCACTTTGTGTATCTTGGGATAACACTGGGAAGTGTTTTGCTATTGGTAATAAACTTTTATGGCATTTTATTTGACCTTATTAGAAAATCTTCAGGCATTATAGACTAAGTAAAAAGGGCCATTGCTGGTCAACTTGGGGCTAAAGAAATTAAACATCTTATTGCAGGATATACTGATGGTAGTATTTCATGTTTTGATGCTGGAAACACAACTGACCCACTGTTGAAATGTAAACCACATTGCAGAAATATAAATGCATTAGCTTTCAGTCCACAAAGGTACAGTTAGAATAGTTTCCATTGGGTAAATTGTTTTAATGAATTTTTTATTGAGTATTTATTTTTAAAATATTGTAGACCTTCATGGCTTGCATCAGTATCAAATGACTGCACTGTAAATATTCTAGATACCAATCATAAAGAGTTTTGGTAAGTTGCATTGTGACTAAATTTGAAGGCATAACACCCCTGGGTATGGTTTGGACACTTAAATTTTCAAGGGAGAGTGATGTAGACAAAACCTAATTGTAGCTGATATTTAAATTCTTCCATGATTCCAATCTCACACTATGCAGATAGATTATCTTATAGATTATCAGGGAAAAAGAGCAATATCAAAATGGTAAACACTTATATAGGAAACAGGGCTCATTGGTTTCCAAAATGTTTGGTGTGTTTAACCTTTGTTTTTTTTAACAGCTACAAAAACAATGACCACGAGGATTTTGTTCGTGACTTATCCTGGAGTCCGGTTGATGGCTGTTTACGGACATGTGGTTGGGACACACAAATCATACGGCATACAACATCTATGATTGAGGATGGGCTTAAAAACAAACTAATTGAAGCAATTGAAACTAGTGTTATTACCAAAGTTGAAAATTATAGTGTAGTTTCGCCAGATAAAAAAATGGTAGAGTAGTACCGGTATACCTAAATACACAGTATGTAAAGTAACCAATATATACAGCTCACAAAACAAAATGGACATTGCATTACAGGTCATGAATAATGATAAAATAACATATACTGAACATATACTATACATGTTCTGTTTCAATTTTCATTTGGAACTACCTAGGCGAATGTTTTAATATATACTATAAACAATGGATGTCTTTTGAAAAACTAAACTATTTATGAAATTGTAATACCAAGGCAGCAGGAAATAATAGTGGAGAAATGCAAAACTTTCCAAAGATTGCACTAGAATTGACAAAATTATAAACAATAAAAATATTTTATTTTTTTTCATAAAGAGCTAGAATTAAGACTTATTTTGTTGATCCTTAAAGCACTCATCTCTTGACGATGACCTGAAAATGTTGAAAAGAAAATTAGCCAAGGCCATTTTTGAGTTACAATTCAGAGCCATAATTGGATTACGTACCTTGAGTTCGTTTATAATTCTTTCTTCTTTTCTTTTTGAAAACGATAATCTTTGCAGTCTTTGTGTTTTCAATAATTGTTGCTTGAACATCAACAACATCTCTACTATGGAAATGGAAGTAGAAAAATAAGTAAATTAGTGTGTGCTGTTTAACTCTCTGACTCCCATCAGCTCCCTGTTGAGTCGTTGACTAGTAAAATAATCTAGCTTTAGACAGGATGAAATAATAAAAGTCAACAAATGACATGTTCAAAAGTGAAATGGTTAACCCTGTGGCTGCTTTGGTTCTTTGAGTAAAATTAAAGACTAAAAATTTCAACTGTTGAAAGTTAATCTTACTTTACTAATGGCTGTCCCACTATGGTAAAATTCTCACCACCAACTAACAGCACCTAGTCAACATGAAAGTAAAGCAGAATGTGACTTTTTGCAACATGACACATGTAGGGTATACAAAAAACAACTACAAGTTCATACAGTCTTATGTAAAACATACACTGTACATATTTCTTAACCTTTGTGTGATGGGAACTCTTCCTCAAATAAAATTGTCTGGCATGTAAAATGATAAATTTAGACCAAATACCTGTTCCCAGGAATTTGGGGTAAATATTAAATATACAACCTTTTCCAATCTGATTCTGGATCCTACTTTTGCATTTAGTTTATTGACTTTTTGCAACATGACACATGTAGGGTATACAAAAAACAACTACAAGTTCATACAGTCTTATGTAAAACATACACTGTACATATTTCTTAACCTTTGTGTGATGGGAACTCTTCCTCAAATAAAATTGTCTGGCATGTAAAATGATAAATGTAGACCAAATACCTGTTCCCAGGAATTTGGGGTAAATATTAAGTATACAACCTTTTCCAATCTGATTCTGGATCCTACTTTTGCATTTAGTTTGTTGACCATAATAATATCATTTTTAGTCACTTTGAATTGACTTCCTCCTAATTAAAAGAAAAATGTCAATCTATAGATTCTTTCTGGGTTAACTAAACTAACTTTTCTTTTTTAATGTTACTGTATTCTCAGGTAAATAAATATTATTGAGCAAAAACCAGTTAAGGTGTTAGCGAGAGAGTAAAGCAATATAAACATACCAATATGAACAATAGCAAATATGTTTCCCTGACACTGTGCATAGTCAATCTCCTCTTTTATTTTTTTAAGTGTGTCTAAAATGGTTAAAAAAATTATATATAATTACCATAAAACTGACTGATACAAATCTGGCTAAGAATAGCCACTTAAGAGATTTTTACACAAGTGTCTATGATCTAATTAGACATGTAAATACTTTTTGATACTGGGGAAATATTCTTACCACCTCTCGTCCGAAATTGATCATCATCATCGTCAGCACACAACTGTTCTAACATTGTGTCTTGTGAATTGCCATCATTAGTTGATAAAAGTGATGTATTAATATTGATATTGATAGCCAAATCCTGCATTCTGACATTATTTAAAAATGACGGTGGACTAAATGGAAAGAATGTGTATTAGATTAGTTTTTTATTGAAAGGTATTAAAGCTAGAAATACATACATTAAAGACAAGTTAATTCCTGTGCAGGAAACATTTTGTATTAAATGATGTATTCTATTATTGAAAGTGTTATAATCAGATTCCATTAAAGAAAGTTTGTTATAACAGCTCACCATAATAGTGTGTGTGCTTGTCAAACCGGGAATAAAAACAGTACAGAAAAAGTATAAGATGAAAATGCTCGATGGTTAATTTCAAATACGTTTGTTTTTGGAGTAAGAATCACGCTTAGTATGCTTAGCATGAGGCTTACTTAGATCATGCTTAGCATGCCAGGACTGTTTTAATTTCATTGTACTAAATTATTCACCTATTTTTTCCAAAATTTCTGAGCACACTTGACAAAGCAGGACTAACTTGTAGAGCAGAAGTACTTTTTTGCATCGATTTTACTGCATCTATAAAATTAAGTTGCTTTACTACTTATAAATATTGATAAATACACTAATCAAATGTAACTACATACATATATAGTAATATTAAATATACTATCTGTATATTGTTAGTAATAGAAACATTACTGTAGCTGGTATGTTGAAACTTTTCCGATTGATATAGCTTCTCTTACTTACTTTGTAATATTTGCTGGCCTGTTACACGTCTAAAAACACAGACAGATTTTGAACTTGTTTGTAAAAAGCTTCTTGCGGTCCGGGCGGCCATATTGGAAACAGACAAGCCGCGCAATTTGAAGACTGCTTGTCGACTAGGAACTAGTGCCGAGGCCTTTACTCGCATTTTTTGAATTCACTGAACTGTTTTCACACAATCATGTAAAATGCAATGCGTCCACGTGGTTGCTAAAACAACTGCAGATTTAATAATATCCTAACAAAAGAGCTGAATTCTCGATTTTATTGTTTTGGAACACCAACTAACTGCCGTGACACCATGTGAAAACGCTATACTTATAGGCAGTTCCATGAGACCGATTTCACATCTATACTAATACAGTAAATAACAGCTGGCCATGGCACCAGTTTATGCAAGATCTGCTTGATGCCAACCTAGGGCACAGAATAGGGAATAAACAGAAGATCGACTCAAGTCGGAACCTTTGAAGTCTGTGCCCTCGCGCATAATTACGCATGTTGTCGGCCATTACTCTGGCCAGTAAACTGGATGTAATTAACAAAACAGCCAATAAACAAGCTGAACTGGCTAGTCCGCCAATACTCTGGCCAGTAAACTGCAAAAAATCTGGATAAAATATTGAGGGCACGTTGTACGACTGAGTTGGCCTTTTGTTTATCCCTTATTCTGTGCCAGTAGGAGATTCATGGCACCAACGGGATAGCCACTGCTGTTTATTGTGTGCATGTCTGTTTTTTTGTCCCCTTAAATTTTCATTTTTCCAGATGGTATAATTTTTCTATATAGACGAACTACAATTAATTCCAATAAGCCAGCTGTTTCAACTTGCTTATCCAGCCAAGCCCAATGGCTATACATCTCTATTAAATCACAAACACAACAAATAAAAACATCTTATTATTTAGTATTGTTTTAAACAAATTTACTTTACTGCATTTTTACAAACTATTAGTAATCAATTGTCAGTGCATTTTTTGCTTGTGAAATTGCAATATTTTGTTGTGTATAGCAAAGCTTTCTTGACAGCCAAAAATTCATAGTTTTACACATAAATCCCAACCCAGAGAAGAAGAAATAGTACACCAAAACCTAAAAACAATGAAGCAACTAGTGCAACTAGTAATTCTTTGTAGATATCTCTGGTAAATTTGCTGGATGTGACTTCATACCTGAAAATAATGTCAAGGAAAAAACAGTTTTCTTCTAAGATAACGTATCATCAGAAAAACATCTGTGGTGTTATACCAGGTAGTGATACTTCAGATATATAACTCATTGCAATTATTAATTGTGATTAAGACCTGGTTCACACTGGTTGCAATTCATCAATGCATTGTATTCTTTTCTGACTGACAATGCATATACCAATGGCAACAATAATGAAATTGGCCAATTTAGGCAACTAATATGAACGAGGCTTAACATGGTTGCAGGTAGCAGTGCTGGTTGCAACCGTGCACTCAATCTGACTTAACATACTGAGTAATTACTGGCTTCTACAGTATAACATCTATTTATTGCTGGTGTACATGTTACGTCATGGCCGCCATATTGGATGATTTTGACAAAGGATTTTCCTAGTGTACAATTCAAATGTCATCCAATGGCAGAAATCCTTTGTCCCATAACTCTCTGGGCAATGGTTGTACACCACATATTGGCCATGTCTAATCTCACATGCACTTTGCAACTCTCCAGTCTTGTGCTTCAGTGTTTACATTCTACCTTCTCTGCTCTCATTACATGTCATACTAATTTAACTATATGTATTTAGCTAGATTGACTACACTGAAAAGGATACACAAAAAACCATGCAGTGAAGAACAATCCAATTGACATCAGAACCAACGTAAGATGAGGAAATACAGCGGGGTTAACTGGACTAACGTATCTACTCATTTGAATGTCCTGGAGCAGATGCAAAGTAATGTTAATGTATTATATTTTTGCATGATTTACCTCAAAAACTTAACGGAAGAAACCATTTAGACATACAAATAGATTAATCATAAAAATATACCAAAATATGTTTTCAGTTGAAAAAGTAGTGAATAAAATTTTATTTTTCTATATATTATTCAATAGTTGACGTGTCCTTATAAATAGAGGTCAAAGTAATGGTTAATTTTTTAGCGAAAACTTTCTTGGTTTTGTCAAAAATTATATTATTCTTGTAGATAAAATAATAATTAGTTAATTTATAAGGTTAAATTTGGTATTAAGTCAAGGATGGCTAAAAAAAATAGGGATTTTTCTCACCATTTTGGCTATCCTTCGCTATGAATATGGCCAACAAAGGCAAGGGGAGACTAACTGCTGACCAACTACATTTGTAGGCTCACTAAGAAATACCGGAGGGAGAACAAAATACATGAGAAAATTAAATGCTTTCAGTTTTTAACGTTTTTGGAAAATTTCTCTCTATCTACAATCATCAAATAAAACTCATCAATATAAAGTATACTAGTGACTAGTTTTTAAATCATTCATAAAGTTTATTCTTAGAAACTGTAGGGGAAAGTAGCCTCACATTTTCACTCTGTTGGTTTAGTACCCCCCTGCTTTGTTTGCAAACAACGAGTGGGATCCCAGCTAGCATTTAATTTTTTGTTTACAAATAGTTGTGTGTGTCGTGAAGTGAATATTTAATTGATAATATTACGTACTTAACAGGCAATTATTCGTTAGCAAGTTTTAACATCGTAACAAGACGTTATTAAACGTTTATTTTACTCATAAATCCTTAAAGATATATTTTATTGCCTAGAAATGGCTCAAAATTCAGAATCTAAAGACGACAGTCGTAGAGATGTCGAAGAAAGTTCTCTGTCTTCCATTGGCATTGTTCAAAATATGGCTCTGGCTCACGAATTGGTAATGGATGAAACATTTAAGATAAACGAAGAGCCAACTGACTCGTAAGTCGTTGATATTTTTGCACTTTTTTTAAGAGAGCAATTACAGTGTAATCATACGTTAACAGTTAACTTTGTATAACTACAGTACTAATAATTGTCTTTTTATTAATTTAACGTACTTGAAGGTTAAAAGGTCAGATAAAACAAATTGTACATAAAGCGTTTTGGGATAATTTAGAAGAAGAGCTGGCCAAGGAGCCACCAAATTATGCTCCAGCGCTAAGACTTCTTGCCGAACTAAAAGAGGTATTGTATAATGACTATAATATCCATTCTAGTTTTTAACTGGTTTCTTTCCTTTTCGTTCTCCATATATCACAAATAATAAAACAATTACAATAAAAAGAAGACATTTAGAGTAGTAGAGAGTGGTTTAAGAAACCTTACACGCTTTATAAGTGATTGTAGTTGATATTAATGAGGAAGCAAGCTTGAAAAAAAGTTTGTTCATCTCATCTAACTCTAAGTGTAATATACCCCTGCATAGTACATGTAAAGTCACTGGCCCGTAAATCTTATACAGTGTATTATAGTTTAATTACGTTCAACCTCCTTTTACCCAGATCACCCGTTATTGTTTATAAAGTTGGTTCTAAAGTTCATCATTTTAAAACAAAATTTAATGGCTGAACAAAATTTAAAAAAGACATCAAGCTGCAGAATGTCATACTTTGTTTTTTAAGTGCCATGCCAAGTTCAATTTCACCAATTTATACATTAGTCTTACATTACATTTACCGGTACATGTATTTTTCACCATATATAATATAATGTTTAAAATCTTCTTATAGACATTGTTGTCAGTTCTTTTTGAGCATAATGTGAAATTCAGAGAACAAATCAACAATGTTATTGACCTGGAGTTGATCATACAACAAAGCCAACAAGGAACAGTGGATATCCAAGGTTATGCAGCATACATTATTGATGTTATGTCTAAAATATGTACTCCAGCAAGAGATGAAGATATTGCAAAACTAAAGAATATTGAAGGCTTGGTACCACTTTTCAGGTTCAGTATCAATAGATCGAAACTGGTATCAAATACACACTGAATGGCTGTTTACATACTGTACAGTATATGAAAATTACATTACATTTAGCAGTTGAGAAGCATTTTGCTTTTGTTTTAATTTGTTTTCTGTACATGCTTAACACATACAACATGGTACCTAGCCACAGACAGCTATTTAACAGATTTTATGATGGCTGATGACCCATGTGGTTCTCAAGGCCTCCTCTTAACTGCTGTGCTCAAAATAGTTTCAAATATTTTTAGGGAGATTTTCCGTGTGCTTGATTTAATGAAGCTGGATATGGCTAATTTTTGTCTGTCTCAGTTCCGACCTCAACTTGTTCAACAGTCTGTGGAATTTGAACAGAATAAGTTCCGAGAGTATCTGGCAAAGAATCCTGATGGATTGCAGTCAACAACAAGATGGATAAAACAAGGAATAGATGACATGAGAATAGCACAAAATGAGCAGACTAATAATTATGCAAAAAATGACGTCAAAAATGTTAATGCCACAACTGATGCAAACGTTATTGAATTATCTGAGACAATTAAATATAGTTATGTTGGTATAGTGCTTGGAATAGATGATTTTCCATACCCTGAGGTTTGTTTTGTTGCAAATTATTTGTTAAAAGATTGGTACAGTACTTACATTGTCAACCTAACTAAATTGTGATTACTAGTCAGTTTCTTTCTTGATGGTGTAAAATATAAAACTATATTTCAGTAGCTAGTAAAAGAGTTAACAAGATACTTTTTCCCAATCACTCTCAGAGTCTTTACCTTGTTAAGTAAAATTATCTAGCAAGAGCTGGGGTTACAAGTTAATTAGAAGTCATCTTCAGTAACTTACTAATTATTAGTTCATCCACTCACCTCTCCTTTTTTAGACTCTCATAATGGATCAGCATCGACTGTTAGGGATAAGACAGGCAATGCAGTGTGTTGTCAGTGCAGCTTCTGTCTTAGTTGTCACTTTGAATATGGTTGGTAGTCACTTGGCATCAGATTCTGAATATAAGAAAACGTTAAAAGAAAATATTTATTTTTTACTGAAGGGCACTCCATCAAGGTACAGTGAGCCTCTCATTTGATGTAGATTATGCAAGACGTTTTTACATTGATTTAATTGCTGGTGGGGGTTTTCATTGGGTGAGTAAAATAGTCTGGTATTCCTTTTGTAAGAGCTAGTACAATATTTCAAGATGTTGCAGCAAAATGACACTAGACAATTTGCACTGTCCAAAGTTAAACCTGCTTTAATAGATAATTATACTCTATATTTAACATTGTATTTGTTTTCAATTTTAGGCAACTTCAAAATGTATTTCCGAACATTGGTGAACAAGTATTAAAGGAGACAATGTCTTTTGTGTCAAAAAGAGGATTACAGACCTGGCAAGAAGAAAATATGAACAGTCTAAAGGGACAAATTATAAACTTGGCAGATAGTAATCACACTGTTTGCCAATTAATAAGTATGTACATGTTGTACATAATATAAAATTGATCATTAAAGTAGCTTAATAATTTAATGTTTTGTACATTACCGGTAGGTACAAATATGAACATTCACATTCTCTGCTACCGGGAAATCAATCTGAATTCTTACTATGATTATATTAGTTTGTATACCAGTTTCTCAAACTACACTTAGTACCATATAGCTTCTGTATGTGATTCATACCTGACTTTCTACTCTTGTAGGGAAACGAGTTAAAGATTTTTTAATGGCCCAGCTATTTGCAAAAGAAGCTTCTACATCTTTTCCAGCAGCTCTTAAAGATGTTGAGGATGAACTCAAAGAACTTACAAAACAATTTGCTCACATAGCATCATATAACTTTGCAGTATTCAGACCATTTTATGCAGAAATTATCAAAGAACTAACTTGAAAATATTTTATTCATCTATTAACTCTTGTCCTTGGCTGGAAGAAACCTGGCAGCCTGTCATTTGCTCATAGTTAGTACATACCTTTACTTGCTTACTACTGCACATCTCCCCAGAAAAGTCAAATCATCTGGCATTATGTAAAATACATTTATATGATTGGTCTACTGTGGCAGCAAAATGGTTAAAACTTCTCATACAGTATAGTTTCATTTTTTCTGTAATTTCCTCTTGTTGCTCTTCTGGTTTTAAATAATACTCAAAGTTGACAGTTTAAAAACTGTAAATGCTTTAAACAAAAAATTTCCCGGTTCATTTTCTTTCAGTCTCTGGTCCAGCCTAGACACATTATTGGCTATTCACTTGGCTTTATTATGTTACAGTGGTATTTATGATGGAATCTCACTATATGATTGTTTATATCAATATGTTTTAACATATAATTATGTTGTACTGTATGTGTTAAAATATTGGACTAGTATCGACCACCTACAACAAATTGTTTTATGTGAATTAACAAACAATAAGTCATAAATACTAAGTACTTCTGTTAAAACTAAATTACTTGCATTAGATAACATCGAAATTTAAACAAATACTATAAAAAAACATAAAAAGTCTTTTTATTACATACAAAATTATAATCCTAAACATGCAAGCACTGGATTAAGTCATAAACCATTTACAAACAATATATAATGAAGCAGTTTTGCTCAAAAATGGAATAAAAATACATTGCTTTTGACAAGGTACATATCCTACCAAAATACAAACGTCATTTTCCAAAAAGACAAATTATACTTATCAAGATTTTTGCAATTTTATGTTCTACTCTAAGTCTCAATGTACATAGTCTATATACACTGTACTTATACAAACTGTCAATAATGTGTGCTCGGTTTTAATAATATAATATTGAAATAAGTATTTGTTATAAAAACGTGTTCTACTTCCGAATATAATCATAATTTTAAAGCAGGCTTACGAATAAGTGTAATATATAGTACCTAGCCTGGGCTGTAATATTGATGCAGCAAGACTAAATAAAAGCTAATAAATTTGTTGGCGTATTTTCTTTGTACATATATTAATATCACCAGTTAAAAATTATTTGACATTGTGTTTTGGTAAATTTGTACGGAGCAATTTATACAAAAGCTGTCTTTTTACACGCCAATATGACTAGAAAAGACTGGGGTTTTTTTTTGAAACCGCAACAAGTCTAGTCTTTCCGAGACTTGCTCTTTGTCGGCGGTGTAACATTTTCAGATTTAACTTCCACAGACTCCGGGACAAAAAGCGAGAAAAAAAGGTTCATAAACTGTCCTGTTCTAACACTGGTCTCGCTGTACGAATTGTCAACATCAAAGAACGTGAATATAACACCACTAGCGTCGACCGAAGATGAGGCATTGATGGCGTAACATGTTCGTGGGCCTTGTAATAGGGCAGCCAATGTATACCTCGTCCCAATTTTTACTTCAACCGGATCATTAAAAAACACATCAAATACATATAACCCTTTCTCTTGATAATTCATCACTTTAGACACAAAATCTCCTTCTTTCCAGCCAACAATCTCGTTATTGTTGTCGCTAATTTCAAGCTTTACTTTGTATTTCTCGCCGGTGTGTTCGCCAAACAATCGAACGCCATGTATCATAATTTTCTTGTTTACCGTAAAGGCCAATCGGTCGGGAAGACCTGAATTATCGCGATCTTTCACTAAGGGTAAATAATACTTTGCTTTATTATCGCTATATCGATTACACACCACGATCTCCCATCGTTTCTTTCGTTGCTTCTTAGAGAAACGTTGTTCCTTGGCCAGATTTTTGAACGTGAGGAAAACGTGAACAGTGGCTTCGTGGGGAAGAAGGTTAGTTTGAACAACATCGCGAGCAAATCGGTCCTCTCCCATAACTGGATAACGTATCATAAACAAGGCATCCCCAAGGACTTTTCGCTTCTCTTCTGAAGAATTTGGCACGTTATTTCGCCGACACTGATGATCAGCCCATCTCGAACAAGCCTTGAATAGCGTTATCTCTTGAACATCGAGTGTATCCCTATTTAATAACTCTTTCATTATGGAATGGGAAACTTGCAGGAAGCCATCAGATGAAATGGCTTCTGTGCATTGTATTTCAATAATATTCCAGCACTTGCTGACCAGTTGAGACTCCTCAAACTGCAAAGCCAACGGTAAGATACTGAAGACATTCTGAGCAGTGAGATTTTTGATGAGGAAGTCGATACAATGTGCTATGAGAGCAGGCACCATGTATTTCTTGGCCAAATAAAACACAAGCGATACACTATCCATGGTTAACGAACACTTATCAGTGTAAAGAAAGCTAAGAAATTGAATAAAACTTTCTCGATCCGAATCAGGAATCTTAATCGAGTTGGTTTTCTCGGCGATTTCTCCATAAAACATGGCAAAGAAGACGGGACTGCTGATAGCTAACACATATTTGTGAGCAGGAATTGGTTCGGAAAGACAAGAATCATCTCCCACCACGACAAAATTGACATCGCTTAGTAAAGTATTTCTCAACATTTGAGCGTTTCTTTCCAGTAATGTATTACATTGAAGTTGCCAGTCTTCTCTAATTGAACTCATTTTCGGTATAGTGGTAGTAGACGATGAAGCTAGTGATGTTTGTTACTTTACTAGTAAGTAATGTAACTGTAGAATGTTATGAGTCAACAGATATATTGCCAATCAATTTCACAGCCGCAGGAGCCTCGGAAGCTATCGTCACCTCCCGTATCCAGGTATGCAAATTAACATTCTTTGAAAACCGCACTTCACACTATTTTTGGTTAAAGTCACTCTAAGCTCATCTGAAGGCTGAGAGGTTAAATTTTCTAAATTGTTTTCTACGATAACAAACAAGTAAGGTTTCAGTCAAATAAATGTTCTTGACGTCATTACGTGACCGGCCAATAATGACGTAATCTCGTTTAATCCAATTGTGATGTTTCTTTCAGGATAACACTAGCATATGCGCTCAAAATTATATGAAATATTTACAGTAAAATAGTTAACTATTGAAGCAAAAGCTTTCGTAAAATCCCACCAAAACTCATCGTTAAATTGTTTAGTCTTTCACCAAGATTCAGAGCGCATAACACCCCAGCAAAATAGCACATGAAATAATATTAAAAATAATTGATATTGAGCGAAAGGTGTAAATTCAAGTGTGCAATATATTGCGTAATTACAGCAAGGTGGATGAGAGTGCGCTGAATCAGTATATTTTAATTGGGAAATTTTGCTATAGTTCCCAGTTTGGATTCTAGATGACATTCGAATATATGGTGTTTTATAAGGCGTTCGATGCATTGTCCACACTTTCCAAACAAAGAAAGAAAAATCAAATTTTTTTGTTTTCCCATTAATAATTTTTATGGTTGAAAAAACACAGTACGAGTATTCAAAAACTAGCATTTTTCAAACTAAAACAAATTTCCCAAACAAGGTTTGTCATTACACTCACACACTAAAGAAAGCGCAAGATATTTTTTAGTTGTATTTGATCTTTAATATGTCTGAAGGTTAAAATAGTAGCGATTAATTTACCACGCGGAAGAAAGGTCTTGAAATAAAAGGCCCATGGTCACAACAACTAAAGCAATTGCCATTTGTATTGATATAAAGCTAGCTTTTGACGTTTTGACGCAGCGTACGACATCTTCGGAATGAATAGATAGAATTACTGATACATTGATATATCAGATGATCTGAAAACAATGAAAAAAGGACTGGCACTAGTTTCAAATAGAAATTCATTTTTCGATCAAAACGGCTAATTTTCTCCTGAAATCTGTTTTAATTCATCCCCAAATTTATGACAGACTTAAAATTTTGTTTATTAAACATAATTATTAAGTTTCAGCAAATTTCATCAACGAAAAGCAAAGATATAAGTGATTAAAACAGCAAAATGGATTTCTATTTTCTTGCTAGTTTCAGGTCTTTTGTTCACGGTCAGATCAGCTGGTAAGTGAGGAATGGACAAAATATTATATGAATACAATAAGTTGGCCAATCAAGGATAGGGTTAGTAAAAGAGGGGGGGGGAGATACGTTTTCATTAAGACCAGGTTTGTGTTTAGAAATAAGCAAATTTTCTCTAATGAAAAGTTCGAATTTAGAGAAGGAACGATGTGTCAAGTCTTCATTTCTTTGTCCAATTATTTTTTCACTTTTCTTATACATAACTTAATAAGTTTTGACAAGTTAAAGGAACTGGGTAATAAGGAAATACATTAGAACAACTTGAAAATCTTGGCGGAAATTTTGTGCAAAAAGGAGTGCAAATGGTGTGTGGATAATTAGTCAAACCCGCCGCGCGTCCGGTTTTTTTTCCTTTTGCGTCTCCGCGTCTCTCATCTTAACAATGCACGCATTATAAATGAACAGGGACAAGTATATATGACTTATAATCACAAACTAGGGAAGCAAACCAGGCTCTAAAGTAAAATGTTGCTTTTATCCTAACAAAAACAAACCCATTTCATCTTGAATGCCTTCAGAGTAGAAAGATGAGAGATGACAGAACAAAAGAATATATAAAAGGACAGAAGATCATCTTCTGCCCACTTTATATATTTTGTTCTGTCATCTTTTTACTCTGAAGGCAGACAGTCATGCCCTTAAACAGAGAGTCGCAAAGTCGCAAAAACCCCCCGACCATATGAAGTAAATCGCGAGATAAATACTTCGTGTGATTAAATTGAGCTTAAAAGACATATGTTTGCATTTTTTGGTTACTTTTTATTTGATTCTTCAAAGAAGTAAATTTTTGAAGGGTTTATTGGCAAGATTCGCCAACCTCTTTATTTAAATGAATATTCGCTTCAAACAATGTATATATTAAATATATATATTGTTTGAAGCAAGCGGAAGCGTGGTGACTGATCGAATATCGTCTCAAATTGTCGCTATGTAAACAAGTAGATATCGCGGTGACGCAGGTCTTTCTTATATTTATATACATTTGGAATTAATTTTCCAAAAGTCATAATTATTATCATGAGTGGAAGTTTACAGATCCTAAGCCGGAAAACTGCTAAACTTAGCAGGTTCCTTTATTATATAAAATACATTTAGATAGAATAGATTAGATTTCATAACACACGTTTTTTAGGATTGACGAAGATAGTTTGATGATCTATAATGAGATGGTTTACTGTCTTGTTTTTGTGAACAAAAACCACAGTTATATATTTGTCAAAAAATTTAAATCCAAGAGCCAGAAAACCACACGGAAACCAAGTTTAAAGATAATCCGAAGAAACAGCAACACAGCCTAAAATAGCCAACCGCAATACATTCAGGAAACTGGATTTGCGAGAGATAAACCAGGTTGGGGTCATAAGAGTATTAAAAATATTAATGGAGAGCAGATTCATTTTAAAGTGTACATAAAAGAAAAAAAATTATTGCCTTAATAAGGAAAAAAACAAGAAACTGTAATTTAACTCATTTCACAAATTTGATTCAGTTCTGCGTTGAAGAGATAATTGACTTAAACGCAGTAAGAACCTACCTAATATGAACGGGTTTGGGGTTGGCTTACCAGAACAAAAGTGATCATTGTCTTTGACTTGTTCTTTAGAAAATCAATTTCTATTATTGTTATTCATTGTTGTAATCAACCAACCACAAAGCCTGTTCATATAGGTAAGTGACAACCCAAAACGAAAACAATGGTAGCAGGTACATCTTATCAGAATGCATTGCGG
Source organism: Pteroeides caledonicum (assembly GCA_026546875.1). Lineage (NCBI taxonomy): Eukaryota > Metazoa > Cnidaria > Anthozoa > Scleralcyonacea > Pennatulidae > Pteroeides > Pteroeides caledonicum. The sequence goes on along the minus strand of JAOBAZ010154434.1, from coordinate 900 downwards.
GTATCAAGCAGAAATAGCTCAAAAAGATGACGAGAATACACCCTTCCGATAATTACGTCATGAATGGTTTTTGCCCTGGGAGCCTCGCTGTCATGAGTAAAAGACGCAAAGCGATTGGCTAACGTTTCATGGGAGCGAGGCTCTTCTTGTATGTCTTCTATTTGTTACACACAACACGTATTCCGTTTTTTTCATGAGCACCAGAGCATGAGTAATGACTATCACACAAAAGAAATCGCTACGGCACGGTACGATACGGCTGAAGTGGAAAACGGGCTTAACTCGTTCTAGCACACAACAAAGGTTACTCAGTTATACAACTTGTCGCACTATGTTTTATGCAGTTTATTGGTGAGAATATTGGCAAACCAACTAGTTCAGCTTGTTTATTGGCTGTTTTGTATCATTAACATGTAGTTTACTCGCCAAAGTAATGGCCGACAACATGCGTAATGTGATGTGGAACGACACAAAGACTTTTGTTCGTGTTTTGTTTATTTGTTATTCTGTGGTTCTTATTTCTTATTCCGTTGTTCTTGACTAAAACTTCTATTTATCCAGTTTGTGATGTTTCTAATCATATTTTAAAATCATTAATATTTATAACTCAGGAAACAGATTGGTAAAGTGGACTGCAGTGGATAACGGACCAACAATGATGAAATTATTATACTGGGTGTGTTCACTTAGCGACTGCGATGTTTTTCTTTGGTTCGTTGTTTTTCTATTGTTTTGGCTTTATTCTCTTTACTTTTCTTTCGTTCTATTAGGGTCATTAATGACCCTTTTTGCTGCTAAAGAGTTAACCCTTTAATTCCCCAACTCAGGTACACCTGACAGCAAAGAACAAACAAATTTCTACTAGAACAAAACAAAGACAATAGGATAACAAAGAACAAA
>JAOBAZ010154323.1:0-10746 GCA_026546875.1 Pteroeides caledonicum | reverse complement strand
AATAAGCTTAGTTTTCGCCCGAGATTTTTTGGTAAGCGAAAACAAATTTCTCACCTGTTCTACACAGCAGGAGTTTTAGTGAATGAGCGAAAATAAAATTTCTGGTTCAAGCGCAATGTAGTTTAACGAAGACTGCAAGGAGAGAAGGCAATTTCCTATTTTAATTCACCGAGTTTTACCGCAAAATAAAAATGTTCTTTTTAAACTGAAAACTTTTACATTATGTAATTACTGAAACTAGGTTTTTAGACCGATGGATACGGTCGCGACATAACTGCTATGCCTGAACGAGTTAAATGTTTTGTCTCGGGCTGCAATATTTTGTCTTACAACAAAGATATTGACACCTTGGAGTAATTTTATCGGCGCTTTTTAAAAAAACTCCTGTGTACAGCTTCACAACAAACCATTTAAATTCTACACAAACATTTAAAACAAAAATGGCAGAAACTCTATATATTTTGCTCTTCAAATCTGTTGTCATCCTCTGTCCCCGCGCGGTTTGGCGCACCTGGCCGCATAGCGTGGGTTAGGCTAATTAAACGCGTCGCGTTAATATATGACAGGCCGAACGTTTTCCCTTGACCAGTAAAGACGGCTAGTGGTTAGATTATTAAAAAATATGAAACTGGATTTCAGGCAAAAAAAATCCTTAAGTATAAACTTACCACTTCCAAATGTTCATTTCCAAGAACACCAAGTACTAAATCAACTCCAAGTAACTTAAACTTGTGCAAATCTTCTTCAGAATGAGAGTTAATGTCAAATATTATTCCAGATGCATCAGCATGGCGTTTTCTGTTGTATCCTGAAATTAAATTTTAGTATATAATTTACATAATATCAATTTAGTAAGAGCTTTGTTTTCATTTGTTTGCAACGCACAGAAAAAAGTCCTGCTATAAAAGAATGAACTTGAATTTTAACTGCCCCAATTATTAATAAAAACGAACCTTGCAATTTTTCTTCTGGTAATGAAGTGAAATATTTTATGAGATGAACTAGTGAAATCATCTAAAATTTATAAAAGCAAATATTTAAGATCAGAATAATAAATTTCGTATAAGAATCGAATGATTATAAATTTTATTGAATCACATTGTAAAAAAAAACAATCTGATTCAATTCACGCTAAACCTTTTACTTGACATTTTTATTTACTATTAAGGGCTTAAACCTTGCTTAAGACTTGTTTTTACAGTTTTATTGTTTTCGATATCTATTCGTCCTGTTTTATGTACTTCCTCACTTGATAATGATGTGGGGCCACATCGAAACGTCGTGTTTATAAAGTTTTAATTCTTATCTTCGTATGGAAAGTAAGAGTTGTTTTACTGTCTTATTTTACCTTGAAGATAATAATAAACGTTTAAGATAAAATAATTTAATTAATTGCACACCAAAAGGCATTGATCATTCTCAGTTATAGAGTATTATTAGAATTACAGAAAATACACACAATATGTAACACTATACGTGAGCGAAAAAAGAACGAGCCCAGTATCCTCCTGTACGGACCGAACAAGCTCAGTCAATAAACTATTTATTATATGACTAAAAACGATCAAAAATTCCCGCCGCCGAACCTGGCCGGTCCGTACTGTTGGTTACCGACCGCTCAGGAACCAATCAGAAAGCTTGATTTTAGTGGATGGACCGATAAACTATACTAGTCATAAAATATAAATCACTTTTTACTCCGTACTTACGTGTAGTCATCATCAACAGAAATCTTCATAACGATGACTATACATTCGAAACGTGGAACATCAAAATGATCCCTATTTATCCAATTGTAAATCCCGTTTTTCTGAAAATTTCATTTATGTTTCTCATACATTCGCCCTCATGGATGTTAACTTGAACTAGAATTAGTACTTTGCAACGATAACGCGGCCTCACTAATATTATGGGATAATTTTGTAAAAAGAAAAACGCTTAAACGCGGAATATACGAAACTAACAAGGTTATCAATGAAAATTTTTAACAAATTTTCTGACCCAGCTCGTACCCAAATATAATCATTATAATCACTTCATAAGAAAATTCAAAAAGAAACACAAATCACTGAACACTGTTTTATATAAAGTGAACGGCTCAAAATATTTTATATGACAGGCTAAAAAATCATTTGGTATAGGACAAACAGTATCAGCTCGATGCATATACGTAGTAAAAATACTCCGAAGAAAAAATAGACTTTTAAATTATCTAAAGCGGAAAATTAAAGCCTGTGATTTAGAAAGCGGAGTAAAATGCTTTTGCCGATATTCTTCTTAATAAGGCGATATTAACAAATTATCTTTTGTAAAAATAAGCAAGATGACTGACAGAGCTTCTTTAACCCTTCAAAGCTCAAAATATTTTTCTTTTGTTCTTTGTTTCTCTATTGTATTGTCTTTGTTCTTGGCTATGTTCTTTTGTTCTCAATGTCCTGTATGTAGGACATTGAGGGTTAAAGAGTTAACATTCATCTAGTGTTAATTGTAAGACGACACTTGTTAGAAAACAACAAAACCCAATCAATCATTTTTGTGATCCAGGAGGTCTGAATGGAAAACCAAAAACAGCACTAACATGATCAATAAGATGTATCGACATTTACAGTTCTTATCTACTACTTACTTGGACCTCAGGTGAACAATCATGGCACAATGAATGGCAAAATGTTAGTACAGATCTATTTGTACTTTTCTATAAAAGAAACACATTTTACCTTTTAAACAACACATTTCCCTTTATTCGTAATCTTGATAGCCTAAACTACATGAAATGGTTCCAGGAAACTGCACGAAATGGTTTGCAAAGCCAAATAGTTCACTGAGAATCTGAAATAAATATATCACTAAAATCTGTTATAATCCTGAATCTCTCGCTCTATAGACCTTATCTCATTTTGGTAAAATTTTCGTGCTCCTGGTTAAGGCAACTAATGCTTGATTCAGCTGAGGAACATACACGTCCTCAACTATTGCATATTATACGAAAAGGTTACATACAAAATACAGTGACTATCTGATCCGAAAAGAATCGAGAATTTGGCTTTTATTACCGACGACTAGTACTCTTAAGGAAGCTTTATACTCATTTTGTATTGTACATTAATAAAATCAAGTGATGTCATAAACAAGCCATATAACAGTTAAAACAGTACCACTGTATAACAAATCTTACTGCTTCAGTTGATTCCTGGCTGGTCATCTTCTCAAGAAGTAACGCAAGACAAACATGAAGATAGTTAGCAGTTCCCAACGTTGTTAAAAGATGAAGAAATATAGGAAGACGACGATGTTCAGGTACATGAGGAAAAGCATCAACAAAAACACGTAATACTTTAGTCACTAAATTTTGAATGTTTTGTTTATTCTGTTCAGCCTAAAAAACAAGAAAGTAAACTTTTATACTATTCCCAGTTTGACCTATTGCATACCTCCGATAAGACAAAAGATGCAAGGCTCCACTGTTATTATAAAAAGACAATTAACAGTTAGATTACAAACTCTAGATTTCGAGGCGGTCCACGTAAACTGGTCATAAGGTTTAGAGTTGGAATGGTGGAGAAATGATAGGTTGGGGGAGATATAGAAAAGAGATATGATAGTTTGGCGATATGACAGCGGGGGGAAATGATAAGTCGGAAAAATGACAGGTGGGGGAAAACAATACATAGGGGGAATGAAAGGTGGGGGACAATGATAGATGGGGCGGAAATGATAGGTACAGTAGGAAAAATGACAGGTAGGGGTTATGCGACAGGTGGTGTCAGCACAATGAAAACCGAGGGGGTTCCTTGGTCCAACGATACATACTGTACGCATGAAATACTTAATTAGAGTTGGAATGGTGGAGAAATGATAGGTTGGGGGAGATATAGAAAAGAGATATGATAGTTTGGCGATATGACAGCGGGGGGAAATGATAAGTCGGAAAAATGACAGGTGGGGGAAAACAATACATAGGGGGAATGAAAGGTGGGGGACAATGATAGATGGGGCGGAAATGATAGGTACAGTAGGAAAAATGACAGGTAGGGGTTATGCGACAGGTGGTGTCAGCACAATGAAAACCGAGGGGGTTCCTTGGTCCAACGATACATACTGTACGCATGAAATACCGTAACCAATCTCACACCTGTATAAGAGCTGGAATTACGGCTTCAACAGTTTTCTGAATTACTTGAAAACTGTAAGTATCATCCTGACGAAGAACATTTACTCCCATGAATGTAAATATGGACATTATATTATGAAGAACTTTCTCCTAATAATGAAAGAAAAAAAAGAAGTTAGAACTTAATGTTACAAAATAGTTTACCCATGGGGATTGTGCTGGATTTATGGATTTATGCTGAGAAGTAAAGGCCTGCTCTTAAATTTGAAAGACAATTAGAAAAATCTAATAAGACGAGTATAAAAAATGTATGCACTCATATCGTATGATTGCTAAGTCTATGTGAAAACACAATTATTGGGTTAAGCTTTTCATCTATAATATCGAACAGACCAGAATATAACATCTCAACAGAGCAAAGTTTCCTTCTTTAACGATCTTCGTTAAAGATCTTTATCGATCTTTAACGACTGCAACAATATTATATACCGAGTAAGTAGTTACAATATTATTCTAATATAGTTACCGGGAAAAGTTGGGCACCAATAGCCAGTAAACGCAGTGCATGGTGATGAGTCTGTGGGTTACCAGATACACGAATACAATGAATAATTTGTTCAACGCTAAAATGTTCTTCACTAAAGATACCTACATGTAATACATGTTAATATATTAATATTGAAGTAATTATATGATAAAATCTTACAAATCATAATAAGCGATATGATTTAGTTTAAGCGCAAAAAATAACTTGAACTCCACGATCTTCAAGAGTTTAACCATACTTATGGAAAATTTAGAGAAAATTGCCCTTAGGCACATCTTATTTCTCATCGTGAGAAGTATACTCGACATGAACATGTGTCATTTTATAAACCTTTAAACAAACCTCTAGTCACGATTTTTCCCTGATTAATATGTGCTGTGAAAATCTTCAAAATTGTTGATAATACGAGTTGCCGTAGATAATCTGATGATGCCTGCTCAGTCATTTCAAGACACCTAAAAAGATAACAGGAACACATTAAAGTAACTATATAACACCAAATCCCTACATATTCTTTCCTGTATTCCATCGCTGCTTCCTTTTTCTGTAGATTTTGTTTTATTGCTGTCTTTGAGTCATTGCAGTTTGCTCTTCACCTCTTACCTTACATGACGTACATATAACATATACGAGTTACAACATAGAGTTATATATCTTCGTTTTTAGCAATTGAAATCACTTGAAATCTGCATGTGTTAAAGACAGAGGTTGATAGACACGTGTCCCCGAAGTGTATACATTTAACATTGACTGAGAAAAAATGCTTTCTGTCATTAAGCAGATGTGACGTAATGTATGGTGGTTTACGTATTAAAGGCAAGGTGAAATAACTTAAAGACAGCAATGAAACGAAAAAGTAAAATAAAAAAAGAAATTGTTACAGTTTTAAAACCACTTACCAATAAGAGGGTGCTCTAGGCACTTTAATATATTTCAAACTTGCAATACCACACAACAGAACTGCTCTCGTCAAAAACGCTCAATGGCATGCATATTACTTAGGGGTACGGGGGGAAAATGCACTCGTAACTCGAACTATGGTATACACAGTTAGTCAAATGGTAAACTAAGACAGCAATGATGACTTGCGAACTCAACACCATGCCAAAATATTAGCTTGAAATCTTGTGTAAATACAGAATAATTTCAAATTGATTTCGAAATTTTCGACCAACAATTCTCTTACTATATAAACATTCCAGGCTCATTATATTTATAAAACTAAATCGAATACATAGTTAATCCCTCTCCTCAAACGTGACAAATTCTCATTGAACGATAGGCACATGAAAATTTATTTCTAGTATAAAATATACAAAAGTTCAACTTACATTGATAATATTTTAAACAGCGTCGGAAGAAGCATTTCTGGATGACTAATATTATCTTTCGCTTGAAGTAATTCAATAATAATTACAGCTCTTTGCCAAAATGTACCAAGTGATGAATACCAATCATCAGGTATTACCATCCTAAGAGAAAAATGTTTGAAAGTGTATATTTAAAAAACATATTGAGGGTAAGTTAAATATAAAATTAGATAAAGAATCGGTGGTAAACTCCCAAGATGTGTCAAACGATTACTCAAGGAAAATCAAAATCAATCAGTAATAATGCCAAATCAATCGAGAGGATGCCATCACAGTTTACTGTTTTGCTGCAAATTAGACCAACAACTCTAGCAAAAAAAGTATTACAATAGTTTACAATATCTAATGGTCATCTATCTTCCATACCAATAATTTTTTTACTGGAAAGCTTGTCATGTACAGCAAAAAGGACGGTATAGAACAATGTACTGAACTTTTGGTCGATTTTCCATGTAAATATAAAGTAGTGACGCCGTACAGCGCGTTGGTCAAGAAGAGTACAAAAAGCATGCAATTGTGGCAAGAATCATGAAAATGATTATGATTAGGGTCAGGGTAAGTGTAAGGACTAGGAAATTGAGCCAAATGCTTTCGGTTACGATTTATATTTAGAGTTGGGGTAAATGAGCCAACTACTGTCCCACGCGTATATTAAGGTGGCTGCATAAACTTTTTAAAAATTTAAAATATTGCACATTCGTACACAAATATTCGTTCTTATAATGAAAATCGACTCCTTCGAACAAACATTTTGAGAAGTGGAAACTGTAATGGCGGTGAATTATAATTTTGTCCAGTTTAACTTGAAAACTACTTCAACGAACCCTAATTTGTATTTTATGAAATTTGCTTTCTTTACATTTGTGATCAATAGGACAATTAAAAAACTAAAAAATGAAAACTTGCCTCGACAGATATTTTTCAAAATTCTCGTACTGATTACAAATATAAAAGGGTTTTTATGAATAAAAATCGAAGTTGTTTTTGAGTTAAACTACATCAAAATTCAAATGGTAAATCGCCACCATTTTAAATGGTGATTGTCGCCACCACAACCTAAGTAGCGCACTTTTCTATTTCAGTTTCTACTTCTCGACATGTTAATGAGTTCAAAGGAGATAATTTTATTTGCCTGAAAGAATACTAAACGTACGATATTTTAAAGTTTAATTTGTCTTGGTATTTTTAAAAAGCGTAATGTAGCCAAATTAAATGAGAATTTTTTGGGTGAAACGACCTTTACCCTTCGAGATTGGTATGGCTTGAACAGCGGATGGGGGCACAAATATTAGATAACTCTTTTCGAGTTAGACCTCTGTCTGATAACTAAATAATCGCCTTTCGCCGCTCTATCCGCCAATACTCAATTGACAGATTCATGTAGTATCTGTCAATTGAGTATTGGCGGATAGAGCGGCGAAAAGCGATTATTTAGTGATCAGGTAGAAGTCTAACACGAAAAGGATTATCTAATATTTGTGCCCCCATCCGCTGTTCAAGAACCAATCTCGAAGGGTAAAGATCGTTTCACCCAAAAAATCATAGAAGGATTAGGAATATCTCTTACCAGGATTATATAACTATAAAATCGATTTTTAGTTAGATTTTATTTAAAGGTACACAACAGTCCATAAATACAGAATGTTCAACAAATTTTTCACGGGACCACAGAAGAGAGAAATGACCAGACGGCTCACTCGCATCGGAGCCTTTGACGTTTTTGGCCCCGTGCTGATCGCGTCTGGCCCAGCTAGTAAACAGGTGTGCTCTGGCGAATCAGTACACGGACGTGGCTAATCCTAGCCAGTAAAGTTGAAGTAAACTGTATATTTTTGCATAAAATAATGTACGTAAGTACCACAAAGTGGCCCTTCTGTATAGATCTTTATTCTGAGCACGGCACATATAAAAATAACCACATATTCCGCAGTAACATCAATCTCTTACGTAGTAGACGCATACGAAGCGTATACGCAGTAGACGCATACGAAGCGTATACTGCTTATACGCCATACTGGCGTATAAGCAGTACGAAATATGGTACTAAAATGGTTGCCAGGGTGCAAAAATATTTTATCAGAGCAGTTATACGAACAAATAATTGATAAATAGAAATACAGTAATTGTTTACTTGGGTCTCTTGCTATTTCCGGCTTTCTCTTGCTCGTTCTCTGCCAACTTTGTTAGTTCCACGTGTACTTGGCTCGCAGTTAGTGGAATCTAAATGTAAAAAATACACTACAGTTGAAATAGGGTTTAATTTTGAGAGTAAGTTAAAATTATCATTCACCTAGTATTCTTAATTTTGATTGGTTAAAGCGCAGTTATCGCTTTATTATTGCTCGTAGATCAATAATTAGCCCCCTGAGTTCACCATCGACAAAATAATGATCTGCTCGTCAGCAACAAATCATCATACATTGCATGCCAACCTCATCCAATAACTGACAAACAAACTGATCTAATATACCAAATGAAATAACATTTATTTTAAATTAATAGACACTTTAGTGTATTACAGTACGTGAGAAGAAAATAAATAACCGTAAAATGTAAACTAAAACATACAGGTAATATGATTAAAAGTTTAAGGTTCGAATAAATAATTATGGAAACGCTCAATAACCATGATTTTGATTTTGCGTTGCACTCTTTTATAACTAATATTTGAAGGTATCCAGCATTCTGAAAACAAATATCAACTTAATAAATCTATCAATCTAAATAAAGAGTATTAAAAATCTAGACGCATTCAATTTGTCTTAACTGTATCTTTTATTTGTAATTTACCTTCAAAGTTGAATATCTGAACCTATGAAGACCGCCATGTTGATTTTTGATGATTTTCCTTATAGTTAATAAAGTATGACAATAGCACTTGTCATTGACCAGTCATTACATAGTGAATATTGCAGTAATGAAAATGGTACAATACAATTGAAGTTATCAATATCAAAAACCGCGTTAAGTCACCAACAATCAAGATGACAGCCTCTATGGGCACAAAGGCTCAACTTTGAAACATAAACTACAACGGAAGGATGCAACATACATCCTTACTTATTTCACTTTATTAAAATATATTTCAGTAGTTGATATTTGTTTTTAGAGTGTGAAATCCCTTTTTTAAGAGGTGATTGTTTTATAAATTGTTTAGCAGTTTCATCGTTCACAAAATGCATACCGCTTTTATAGCTTCTTTCAGTCTTGTAGACATTTTCTGATCACTCGTTTGCATCAAAACCTCGATTAATTTTCCAAGTATTTGATTTTGAATACGTTCTTCATTAATACATTCAAAGAACTCGGCGGACATCTAAAATACAAAACAATAATAAAAATCTTAGTAACTTGTATTCAAGGAGTGTGATAAAAATCGCACAATTTCTAATCGTGAACAAAATATATCAAATTAAATGAATTAAAATTACATGACTTATTACGGAATATGCATGACAAAATTAGTCAATTTTGATTGGTTAACAAAAGTGTAAATATTTTTTTAATTGCTTTGTAGTGCAATTTCTTTACTCTAATTTGTTATGGATGAAGGGAAAGTGGTCAAAGCAAACACGAATTTAAAGAGTCTGACTAAAAGTCTGGCAGGACTGAGCCGTTCTCCGAAATTCTAATGTATTTTCGTGTATTTTGTCACACATAACAAGTAATCATACGATTTGCTTGTGCAATTAAGGATTAGCACTACTAGTAATGTTCGAAAATTGTGTCAAATTCTCGACAATTGTGGAAAATCAACATTCTCACAAATTTCAAACATAATTTGTAGTGTAAATGTTTAATCCTTAATGGGATACTCCATTGCCTAAAACAACTTAATTAAGTGGACTAAATTACAAATGGACCAAATAAAACCCATCTCAAAACATTTTTTCGATTCCAACTTTAGTTTCGCAATAAAAACAGCTGGTTTAAAAATGTTTTAAATGCGATAGCTGGACGTGACGTCAATGTAAGTTCCAGTCACAAATTATTGCTCAAACAAACACAGCTGAGCTTCTCCAGAGCCAATGACTGGAAATTGTTGTTCTTTTTTCTTGGAATTTTCATCAAAAAAACTACAACTCATTGTATCGCGAGACGCCATTGCACTACATAGTTCTAACGGAACACACAGTGACGTCACATTACTGAGATACTTAACGCAAACGGTTTCACTTCCACTTTAATTTTGCCTATTTTGTAATAGGCAAAATTACAACTTTGTTCACACTTTTTCCGTGCTTAGAAGTTGTTTCACGAACCTTTTTAGGATTTAGTGCCACATGCAGAACAAATATTACGTCTTGAACAAATGTTGTCTGGAGCACCGTCCCTTTAAGCACTCGGTACCGTATGAATATCCACTTTTACCAATTTAAGTTAATTTAAATAAAATTTTGCCTAAGTATGTAAAAACATACATTTCCAATGCACTAGGAAACAACTAGAAGTTGAGTAACAAAAGTGGTAAAAAGACATTCGGGAATGTTACTATTTAGAGATATAAAAATAAGAACTGGAAATTGTCGGCAACAATACACTACTAGATCCACATCGCATACCTGTTTAAGAATGGCTTCCTGGGGTGTAATATGACCAGGGAAAAAAGTTTTAGAAAGAGATAATAGTTGTAGAAATATATCAAGTAATTCGGGCTCGATTTTTAACAAAGAAACAGTTTGTGGTGTGAACTTCTGGATAAGATAAAGAAGAATTTG
>JAOBAZ010154212.1:0-10746 GCA_026546875.1 Pteroeides caledonicum | reverse complement strand
CGCGTGACATGCCATATATTCATATATATATAGATATATATATATATATATATATATATGTGTGTGTGTGCATATATGGATGTACACAATAAATTCCGAAGTGCCCAAAATGGTCGGGTGATGTCGGGTATATGCTGCAGTTATTTGATGATAATTTCTTCCCTGGTAATATTCAGTAAGGGACGCTGGAAAAGCGGTCGGTGAGGTACAGTTCCCCTCCCGTTCTTTGTCAGGTGGGGCAAAGGACGCAAAACTTTCATCCAAGGCAAAAACAAGAAAGTTCATCCGCTCGGACAAAAGCTTAAAAATAAACACTTGAAAGGAATTGGCAACATATTTTAGAACGTATTATAGAATATAACTTCTTGTACAATTTAGTCATATCTCTACTTTTCAAGTGTTTTACTTGAAAGTTTGCTCACCACATGATCTCCGCCATCTTGGATCAAATTTCCAAAAAAACCTCAAATTTTGATAACGTTACAACCTCCTTAAAGTCTCTAAAATTAGTTCTGAAATAAGAGGATTTGAAGCAAAACATGTTGAAGGCATTATTAGACTGTTAAAAGGAGACTGTCTTCAAACTATCAAGTTTCTACTTTGTCGGGGGCACCGATCAAAAAGGGCACTTAAGCTTATAATATATGTATGTTTTATTTTACGTACAGGGTATGTATAAATATCGAGTATGTGTTTTTATATACGAATAGGAAATCATAAGAAAAAGCAAAAACATGTAATTAACCAGCCTCCAATTGTGCTAATCGACTTTATTTTATATTTTTAGGGTCGTCCCCTACCTATATGAACAGGCTTTGTGCTTGGTTGATTACTACAATGAATAATAATAAAACTATAAAAATTGATTTTCTAAAGAACGACTCAAAGCTAATGATCACTTTTGTTGTGGTAAGCCAGTCCCCAAACCCGTTCATAGTAGGTAGATACTTAGCTACTGCATTTTTATGCTACCAGTGCGCATATTTTGCGTTGCGAAGTGGTCATAAACGATATATTCACTTCTGCCAACAGGCCTGGCGCTTCTTAGCTTAAGATGAACGTTTATCAAACAAAAGCCACCTTTGTTCCTGACAGGCACTTCTATAACCGAATAATAGCGCATTTTTATTTCTGAAAAGGGGCACATTTTTTCCTTGTGCAAAAAATTGGGCCACCAGCCCCCAATCCCCCCGCTACCTTTAGATATGCGTGTAAAAACATGCATTTTTGCATTTTTTCATTATTGAGGTCAAAATAAATGCTACCTAGAGAGTTCAAAACAGTTTTTTAAGGTTAAGTACTGCAATAAAAACCTTGTCATTCGTCTTTAATTAATGGAATAATACATTACATCTGCCGCGACACGTGATGTGGTTAGTGAGATTTATTAGTGACTTTATCACACTCAAACGTTAGTATGTCAATAAAATGAAAATTTGGTACAATGAATGCATACATCTAATCTGAAATTAAAAGAAAAATATACGTTTTGTCGCGTAAGTTTAGTGAATTGGTGACTCGATATTCTCTAAAAACGCACTAAAACAGGCATTGTTTTCGCGGTTCTTATTCAGTTGGGGCTGTTTTCTAGACAGAATATTTCAACAGCTAAGATATATGTTTAATTGTTTTAATAATATAAATTAGAAGTAATTTTCTCACAATTAGATTAAAAGGACAACATTTAAAAGTTATCTGTTTATAACTCTTTCGCCGCCTTTTTAAATGAAAGAGTATTTGGGCCTGCGAGTAAAGCTGTATCCACCCTCTTTTTAGTGTTCCGGTTTATGTAGAGTCTAATAGATTTGACTGATATACTTTAATCAATCAACTTGTTTCCAGCATCGTGGTTGGTGTTGTGTTTTCCATCAGATATTAGACTTTGTGATTACTGATGCTTCTTGAATTTCTTCTTTTTATAAAGTGCGTATGAAGACTGTTTTCACGTTGAAACTTTGTACCTCAGTGCAGGGTTTTAACGTAGTGAAAATGATGTTGTGTTCGTAATAGGCAGACAAAAAATTAATTCATTTAGTGTGATTGTTTCTGCCAAAACCATGTTTAAAATAAGTCGACGTGTGACGTTACAGCAAGAAATGTAGCGATAAAGACAGCGTTAAATAATATTTTTTTTAATACCAGCTGTTTCTGGGTTTAACTACATTACACTGCAATACATTGACTACATGCCATAGCATTATGTAAAAAATGTTGAACAGAAAAAACTGGGCAGTTTTCGCATAAACGTCAACTGACTGATTATCTTTGTGAGGTCGCAGATGTGTTGTTGCTAGGTACGATGCCAAAACAACACATCATTTTTTTTGCATAATTTAAAACCTTTAATTTTTGCTAGATGCCATAACTAAAACAGCTCCCCCGCAATACGAGAATATCATCATACTGCAAGAAATCATTTTTGACAAATATGTGTAAACATCTGAACCTGATTATATATAAATAAATTGTGCCCCCTCTATAGACTGAAATGCAATGTGCCATTTAGTTCTTTCACATGTTCTTTACAAGTTTCATTTATTGAATTGGTGGTTTTCACATGACGTCACAGCGGCCATGTTGGCGTCGCAGAACAATAAAAATGGCAGTCAGGTCGGTGTCCTAAATTGATCCTTTGAGAATTTAGCTTTTTTGTTGTTAAAAAATGCCCCATTGTTTTAGCAATAACGCATGGCTGGCAATCCCACGTGTGAAAACCAGCAATACAATTAAGCCTGGTTTCTATATGACGCCGACCTATCGGCGACCTACCGCCGATTCTAGTCGGCGACAGTTTTAAGACATATGGAAACACATTGTCGGCGGTATCGCCGAGGTCTGCGAAGTCGCCGACTTCAGTCGGCATAGTCGGCCAGAATTCTACTTTTTCAACAATCGCCGAACACTCGCCGATTTGTCGCAGTAGTTTTTCGATATGGAAACGGCAGTCAGCGTTGTCGCCAACTTATATTTCCCATACTTCCTTGGTGCATCATGCTATTTTCCAACATGGCGTCAGGTAGTTTTAATTTGACAGGTACAAATCCCACAAACACTTCAAGGATTACGAACGAAAAACTAATGGAAACCATCCAAAATTATGAAGCAGTTTACAATAAAGCTTGCAAAGATTATACAGATCAACAACGAAAGAAAAATGTCGTAGATGAATTGAAAATTCAGGTTTCCGAAGCCCAGTCAAGATACAGTTTAATTTGAACCATGTTTTCTAAATATCTGAAGGGCATTAAAGCCGTCCGTTCAGGGTCAGAACGGCAAGACATCGTAATCAAAGAAGAATTTGAGTATCTGAGGTGGCTAATTGTTCACAAAAAACATCGTGAAACGACAAGTAATGCAAAATTTCAGATTGAAGAAACAAACCATACAACAGTGTCAGATGATCAAGTGGAGGGCAATATACATTCCGAAACAGAAGGGACCGCTGCACTGTCAGACGGGGAAAATAACAACATCTCAAAGATAATGAAAAGTCGATTAAAGACTGGTCAACAAATACTTTAAACAGTGAGGCAAAAGGCAAAAAGTATAAAAGTATAAAACAAATTGCTAAATCATGTGGACAGAAAAGGCCACGGGCAGAACATAACAAACTCGATCCTGTAGACAAAGAAATTATTAATACAGTGAAAATGTTCAAAGAAAAATATCAGACATCTGACAAGAGATTGAGAAACGTAGACAAAGAGGTTGCAAAAAATGATGAAACCTTGTTTTGTTTAAGCCTTGCCTCAAAACCGAAAAGATTCCAACCACATTTTCTTTCAATAGCACAGCTTCACATTTTGCATGTAGTTAATGATGTGAAAAGAGCTTCCAGTTCTGCAGCTCAGAAAAACAATCCCTTATCATGCAATACTTTTCAAGCTTCAAATTGGTCAGATTGTTCAACACCCATGATTTTGCTCCAACAAAGTAGGGCCAGTGAGATATATGGAAAAAATACATGAAGATATGCAAATGCTAACACCGGTCAACCTTGGTGGTGGATATAATTTTATGCAACTACCACAGCAAGAGGAGAAATAAAAAGGAGTTACTGTGTGAACTTGGATTAGGACAATACAACAGTACTTTCAGGTTTAACCTGTCTGGTTAGATTTTCACCGTTAATTATTAAGCAAACATTGCGTTGTTTATGCTGTACAGTAGTTGCAGTCAGTAGTAAAGCTACTGAAGTTGACAAATGGACATGCCATGCGAGAAAATAGAGACTAATTTATGTTGTAGTATATTAGGTAAGTGTATGTCTATAGCTATACCACTGAGCTGATCTGTTACCAAAGTCTTAATGGAGATTAAAAAACATTTACTTTTTAAAATGCTATTGCTAGAACATATTGTTATTAAGTTTGTTACAAAGTAACAAATAGATTGTTGTTAAACAAAATATTTAATATTTTTTAACAGGCAGTGTGATGTTACATACAAATCTATAACACAACTTTTTACATATGTGTCTCTGTAAAATAAATACTAATGATAGTCTTTTCTTTGTTTACCACAGTGCCTAACATGATTAATTTGCCATGGTACTCCCCCTTCTGAACTGTTGAAATATTTTTCAAACTTTTCTCTTCCTTCTTTTGCTTTCTGCGTGTACGCATTAGAGCTAATATGCCTCATCCATTGCAAAGCCCTGTTTGTGCCATCTCTTTCATCATCAACAGTTGACCTCCAGTCCCCTGGTATCTCACCTAAACTATTCTCGGAATCCACAAATCCCTGGGGAATATAATGAGCATTCTCTATTGTGTGCAGGAAGTTATGTAAGCATACTGTAGCCTTTACAATGTTATCTACATGCAGTGCCCGGATTTTCTCTGACTGGTCGTCTAAATATCCGCAGGCAAGCCGCAAAAACTCCAAAGGTGTTCTCTATTGTTCGCCGATTTCTACTTAGGCGGTAGTTAAAAACTGTTCGTGATTCAGTAAGTTCTTTGCCAGGATATGGTTAATATTTCACCAGAAACTAAAACACGATGCAAATTATGTCCATCAATGGTTCTAGGACCAGGAATATTGTTTTATTTTCTTTCAAAATATCTAGATAATGTTTCTGCAAATGTTGATGCATCATTGTCTCTACCATAGCTTCCAATGTCAACAAAGGTAAAACAATAGTTGGCACCACAACATGCCATTAATGATTAAAACAGTGCTATGAAAATCCTTGTAATTAAAATACATGAAGCCAGCTTTATTGGGACATTTAATTGCCATGTGTTTCCCATCAATTGCGCCCAGACAGTTTGGAAAATTCCATTCCTTTTCAAATCCTTTTGCAATATCTAACCACTCCTTTATTGTCGTTGGATGTTTCAGGTATTTCTCATTCAATGATAGCCATATTGCACTGCATGTTTCTTTCACTATTTTGCAGACAGTTGCTCTTCCAACTCTGAAATTGAATGATTGTGACTGTTGGAAGTCTTCTGTAGCGAGATATCTCAGTGTGAGATATCTCGCTACAACCAGTGCCAAAAGATTTTCAGGCCTCTCTGGGGACATTCGACGAAATCTGAAAGGTTGTCACAGTAAGTATAACAATAAATTCATGGTGCAGCTGGGAAAAAATATCTTGTTCAATAAATAAATAAACACATAATGCATTTTTATGTTACCTGAAAAAATATTCTCTCTCTCAACCTCATTTCTTGTACCAAGGTGTAAAACTGGCCCATCTCCTTTCTCTTTTTAAAAATATCCCTAACTCAAAATCGCGGTGCCTTCTCTTTTTTTAGTTTCTTTCTTCTTCTAAGAGGAACTAACATCGAAAAATATTCAATTTCCAGCAGAAACCTTTCGTTTATTGCCGCCATTTTTAAAAATTAGCTCTTTTGATCAGTCGGCAAGCAGGACAACGGTCGCCGTCTCTAGTCGGCAGTATGTCGCCGGCCGACTAGAGGCGGCAGTAGGTCGTCGATTGGTCGGTGTCATATGGAAACCAGGCTTTATAGTCCCACCATAAAGTGCCCCACCTGTTTAAGCATGTTTTCAAAGTGGACCACTCTCCCTGACAGATTTTACTCTTTCTAACCCCACAATTCTAGTTATGCAGGGAAATGAATACCATACAACAAAGTTGTGCAAACCCAAGGGTGCTAGAGCTTGCACAGCAGTTAAATGACCATTATTTGGAAAGAGATAAGTACGTCTATTCCATTGCCCTAAAGGAGTGCACCCTTGAGTTAGTCAACTGGCCCAAAAGGTTAAATTATACCACTGCTGTGGGTCTTTCAATTAAAAGCACTTACCTGGGTACTACGTACAAATGGAAAAACTCGTATGACAAGTGCTGCTTCTCGTACTTCAAACGTCTTATACTGTTCACTGCTATGTTCATGTAGGTATTAAAAATAATGACAACACAGTGGCCTATCTCCTTATAGCTGGCTTGAAAGCTTGTACCTGCCACTGCTGCTGATAATACGAAGATGATGATGCCTTTTCACTTAAAGCCGCTGGACTTACAGTTATTGTACAAAGAGGGAAACTTGTATGACATGTGCTGCTTCATAGTGCAATATGGGTATTGAAATAATCACACAATTGTTGTTTTGTGTATGTGTATCCACTGCTCTAATTATATTATTGTAGTAAAAAATTCGAGCAGATATAGTCAGTGAACAAAACAATTACATGATCATAGCATGATATAAGATAGTAGATACATTCTACATTTTCTTTAATTTCTTTAACGACGGTTTACCCTTCACAAATGTGATCTTCATAGGGGCCGTCACATGCAGTACTAAACTACACTAAAATTATGAAATTATCAATAAATAATGCAAATAACTAAGTAAACTATAAATCCGTAAAAAGTATATATATATATATATATATATATATATATAAATATAATGCATTCTAACTAACTTATATCAAAATTTTTAATACTTTTTTTTAAAACTTGTTCCTGACTCTTCTTCAAAACGCTTTGGTAAATTATTCCAGAGCTTAGCACCACGATATGGAAAACATCTCTGCATGGCATTGGTCCAGGGTTTATCTAACTCAATCATAGAATGATAATTTCGTAATTCATACCTTGTATTGTTAACTAAAGAAATTGTAGTATGATTACACATAGCATGAACAAGATTCACTGTTTTTTTATGTCTTTGCTCCTCTAAAGTTTGCCAATTTAATTTATTCCTGACATCATAGCTGTCACCTGTGGTCACTCTTGCTGCCCTATTTTGTAATTTTTGAAGCTTTTCTTGAAGTGATTTGGAATAGTTTCCCCAGACGGATGAACAATAATCAAAATGTGGTTGCACAATTGAATTATAATTGCATGATGCGGTATGAAAGATTTCACTCGTTTCATTATTCCTATGCCTTTGGATACCTTTTTTGTAATATTGTCAATTTGTTCTCGCCATGTCATACATTCATCAATCACAACTCCAAGTGTTTTAGCTGAAGTGACCTTTTTTACATTTACACCATTTAACTTAAGGGTTAAATCGTGACTTATATTTAACAAGTTGGAGCGTGTACCAACTAACAGATACTCTGTTTTATCTATATTTAATGACAACTTATTTGCCACCAACCACTGGTGAATTCATTCCAAATCACTATTCAACATCTGTTGTAATTCGTCAGATGACTTTGCTTCAACAGTTAAATTTGTATCATCTGCATACATCGCTGGTGATGCAAATTCTAGACAATTAGGTAGGTCATTAATATAAATTAAAAACAAGAGTAGACCCAGGTTAGATCCTTGTGGAACACCACACTCAACAGAATTAGCTGACGATAACGTTTATATAAAAAGCTATATAAAAAGCAATCGATTTACGTAAAGCAATCTATATTGGTTTTGTCATTTATGCATCAACACTTAATTTTATTCCGTAGAACATCTAGAACATCCCATTTCTTGCATGCTGGGAATGAAAATGAGCCATGTATATCATGTGAGCAAGCTTGGACATCTTGGCTGGAAAAAAAACAATTTAAAGTTTTTTCTGTAGCAAAATTAGTTTTGCTAATGAAATAAACAAAAAATATTTCGTAGTTTGAGAAAAACTTCACTCAAAAAAATAAGTGACAAAAAAGTCAATTATTTACACATTTTTACCTCACAAAAGTCAAAAAGTTTTTAATATCAAGTATAGTACTCGAGAGGTGTTTTATTCCGTAAATTTAGCTTGGTCATGCCGATTATCACCGCTGGTTATTAATTATGAGCTGTACGGGCAGCATCGCCCAAGATGGCAGCGTGCAGAGGCCGCGGAAGCACTTCGAAAGCGGGGAAGCACTGGCAAACAAGGGAGCTTTATTTACTAATATATGTATGTACTTATTATTTTACGTATTAAGTATGTATAAGTATTAAGTATGTGTTTATTAAATGCATGCGTATGGGCAATCAAAAGGGAAGTAATAAACGGGTTTTAAAAGTGTTATTTTAGCTTTTAATACTACTAGCTAGTACGCGTATTTTGCGCGTATCAGCCCAAGTGGTGAGGCGAAATACTTACTTCTGTTAATAGGTCGAGAGGTTCTTAACTTAAGATGAAAGTTTCTAAAACAAAAACGTCTTCTGAAAAACAGGCACCTCTATAATAGAAAAATAGCACACTTTCACCTTGGAAAAAAGGCACATTTTCCCTTGAAGAAAAAGTGGGGGGATGGCACCAGCATCCAATGCCCGGTTTGGGCGCCACCAAGTTACATGACCACTGGTGGCGTGACCAAGTTACATTAACGAAATTCACAATGTAATCTCTCGAATACTAAATGTAGAAAAATTATTAACTTTTCTGAACAAAACATTTAATAATCTTTTTTGAATTGCTCATTGGAACAAAAGGTACGGTACCCGTACAGTGTACTGCCGAACAAGACCTCAGTGTAATAAAGCATACTAAATTTCAGCTAACATAGACAAGAGCTACTGCAATATGTCGTAATCGAGCAATTGTGCACTTCATAGATTACTATTGATCTCCACTTCCGTGAATAATTGTTAGTTAATTATACATTGACAGCACAGTTATATATTATACGTTGTACAGTGGTAAGGTCTTGTTACTGCAGACACATAAGAACCATTGTAATAGCTACAAGGTTGATATGTTTGACATTGCCACACTAAAATACCTGTTGTGCTTTTAAAATTTATCTGCAAGCCTTTGATGAGGCATTATAAACCAAAAGAGAAGACCAAAGTTCAAATTAGTTCAAATGGTTCAAGTTCAAATGGTTATAATCACACATGCAATATGCAAAGCATATGACTGCAGCTTCGTGGTGATGCCAATCGAAGACACGTCTGGAATGTTGAATTTCTGTGCACAATATGAGAAGTTCCATAGTCACTGATCTGAGAAGTTGTGTGAGGACATATTTTTACTTGGGGACTATGATGATGGTTACTTTCTGTATCGTGATTTCCATCATTGATCACCATCAAAAATAATTCTCTTTTTCTTGTGATATGTTTAACCAAAACAAAAGAAATTTCATCTATCAAATATCATTTCATCTAATAGATCATGACTGTGTAAATTTTATTCTAAAGTCCATTCATTGACTGGAGCATTTATATCTTTGACTCTAGTCAAAACCAAGTGAAGCAAACATCAAACATCAGTTGAGTCAATGTTAATAAACCTTTAGACCTAGTACAATAATATTATGCATTGCACATTACTGGGTGCCCGTACTGTTTCTTGTGGTTTTTAGTTTTTACTGCGATTACACAACAGTTGTGTAGCTGTAGTTGTAGTTCTGTAAGGAAACAAAGCACACACAGGCACATTTTGGAAACATTGTGCATTATTTAATTGCTAGCGTTGAGATTACATTATGTAGTAGACAAAGCAATCACTATATACTCATATTGTAATAATCACTCATACTGTAGTCCCTTAGTTGACATGTATGTATTTATATTATTATTAATTAATTATACTTCACTTGGCTGTATTTCATGTTTACTAGCGTTGCGATGACAAACCACCAGGCACAAAAACCACTCAGTTATTCAATTGAGTCTATAACTCCTTTACTTTACCTGACATACGCCTGTATTATGTATATAAACGTGTTTTATTTAATACTCTTACTAATTAGCATTACTAGCGATGAGATGACATTACCTGGCATACGGCTGTTATAATTTTGTGTTTACTAGCGTTAAGATGGCATTGTAGATGAAGCAATCACATGCAAAGAAGACCAAGCTATTCAAATAAGTCTATTGCTCCCTTTTAGCTGTCTATGAATTAAACATCCACGCAGAAAACGTTCAAAACCACAATAGAAATGTCACAATATATCAATGGCCGTACGCGAGGTAAAGATCGTCAGCTGTCGTGGATTATCGGTAATTCGGTGCTTTCGCCTTTTGGTGCTTTTCGAATTCACACTTCTTGATTAGTTATAGCATTTTTTGCGCTATTAAGTAAACGGACGTGACAAGGCTCGATGTTGTTAAAATTAAGTCTTTACTCGAAGTAACATGTTTGTAACAAAGTAATTTTATACACCTTATCGACATACAATTATATAATATATGTATATGTACAATATTATATTTATATTTATATATGTTTTGTTTATCTCAATATTCTACACAAGTTTCACTTAGTGACAATTTATACGGGAGTAACGGAAAATAATTAGTCCTCAAATGTCATCTCCATTGTTTTCTACATAAACATCTTTTGAGTTGAGTGTCATACAGTAATATATACTGTATAT
>JAOBAZ010154101.1:0-10746 GCA_026546875.1 Pteroeides caledonicum | reverse complement strand
ATTCATTCATTCATTCATTCATTCATTCATTCATTCATTCATTCATTCATTCATTCATTCATTCATTCATTCATTCAACTAATTTAATTCATATTCAATTACTTATTTGTTATGTAACATTTTGTAAACAATTCATTCTTAAATACATATTTTAACAAAGATTGATAACTGTGAACATTGAATTATTGTTGTGCTTAATAATAAATGTGTTCCTTATTTAAGTGAACACCTGCAATGGATTGAAGCATCTGAAATTGAATATCAATTTGTTTTTCTTGAAGTTCAACTTTCTTTCTTTCCAAGGCCATTGCATCTTGCCATGGTTTCAACTTCCAAGACTTTATTCTTATATTCCAGTTCTCTCTGCCTCATAGCCATATTTGATCCACTTTTCTTTGAGAGATAGGTCATCGTATCACTTCTGTTTACACGTTTTCTTCGTTTAGCTGTTGTGAGAGTTGAAAATTCAAACATTCATTAATAGTACTATGTAACACTTTAACTTTGTGTGCTTCTTTGGGTGGCAGAACAGATGACAGAGTATGTGATTTATTAGTTATAGTAGTTACAATGATTATACCCCAAAATGTTTAGGCAAAGAGCTAGGGAGCATTTAAGATAATGGAATATTGAGAGCATTTAATGAACAATTTTAAAAGAAAAATGAAATGCCCCACCAGTGCCTAACCCCCTCTCTGGGGTATAACATTGATAGGTATATCTAGAAGGTATATCTTACATGGTTTGTGAGATGAATTTTAATGTAACCATCACAGAAGCAAAATTAGGTCAAAACAGTATAGTTCATAATTCATGGTTTGTGAGCTGAATTTTAATGTAACCACCACAGAAGCATAATTAGGTCAAAACAGTATAGTTCATAATTCAGAAGCTTGCCTTTCATAGTTGGACCAGTTTTCTCATCCTCCTCGTCTGAAACCTCTACAATTTGACTTTCTAAAAAAACATATTGTTTGTCATGTACAAAGTAAGTAACTTCTGAGTAAGGTAAAAAGAAATATGGACACACTTTCTCTCATAAAAACTACTGCAGCATCCCGTAATGCTTCAGCCTTTTTTCTGTCCAGTTCTTCGTTCAACTGTTTCTTTGACTTGGCTGTTTTTTTTCCTTTTGGCACATCAATGATATATGTTGTCCCACCTCACTGTACTGCTCTTCAGTACCTGACCTATGAGGAAAGGTAGAAATGGTATACTGGTCTGCATATCAAGTGAAATCTAAAAAGTCGGTGGACAATTGACCATGGTATGAATATTTGGTGACACCTTACTTTTTTAATGCTGCAGCATTTCCAGCTTTGTGGTGGGCTAAAAGGACGTCTAAATGCTCTTTGCAGGAGCGACTCTTAATGGGCATTTTCACTGAGTCTTCCCAAGCATTTTGCAAATGTTCTGCGATTAAATTCCAATCGACAGAATTATTTGGTCTTACAGCAACAACTTCTCGTAATAAATCAATGTCATGGTAAGCATGCCATCTAAACATTACCTAAAGATAAAAGAAAATAAATGAACATCTTTTTACTTTTTACAAAAAAATGAAAAAATACAATGCATTTTTAAAAGGTGATAATTAAGCAAAATGGATACAACGTTTTGGCTTGTGTTTTGTCGTTTATACACGAGTAGCACCTAAATTATTCCATTTTTTTTCGAAACAACAGCATATCAATATCATATTTGATGAAAGTGAGATGTCTTAAAAAACAACATGGCTGCCCTGTGTAAACCGCAATTTAGTAGCTTTTAATGTACTTAACACTATTTTATTATAATTGTATACAATTTAAGCTGACAAAAGTTTGTTAGAACGAAAGACACTTACCCGCTTTTCCATTTTCCTCTTAAAACTGTCAAAACCCTCCATCGTTTACCCGTATATTGCCTTAAGTGTAGACCATCGTTTACGGCGGGAAAATGGCTAGAGCTACGGGTAAAAATGCTGACATCTGCAAAAATTCCAAAACAAGATGGCGCTACCCGTACCCGTACTGAAATCGGGGTATCTTAAGCTCTTTATTAACATACTTTAACTCCGTGTTGCGAGACAAGTTGCATGAGTCGAAGCTTTAGTGTTCGCTAGACCACAAAATCGGTCTGACAATAGGAATAACACTTTTACTAATATGTATTAAATGTTTCAGTTGAGTTACAGAAAAGCTTATAAGCATGGAAACAGAAATTTGCAAAAAAGAAAACAGAATTTGCATTCGCAGTCCGTCCGAGCGTTACAAAATTACTGAAATGTGATTGGTTAATGATAAAGGCATTTTTTTTTAATTCGGAGCAAAATTACTTGAAGCTTATTGGCTAAGACGGGCATACGGTATACTTGTATAAGGTTACTGAAATGTATTTAAATGAATATAATTGTACATTACATAAAGATTTTCAATAATATGTATTTACAGGTTTGCACCGGTTTTCCTTTTTTATTTCTAAGGCGGACAACATATCGGCTTTGCTCATATCTTGATCGTTTGGTTATTGCATTACAAATAAATTCTCCACCGTATACGTTAACAAGTAATCACACAATGCATCGTAAAATTAAGGTTTATTTTCACTTGTGTTTTCAAAATTTTTAAATTACCCTCGTTTTGTCGCCAATCGGGCAGTTTTGAGAAACATGGAAAATATAAGTGAAGTTAAACCTTAATTTTACTCTACAAGTCTCATTACTTAATAAACAGATTAACAGCCAGCAAATTAATAAACAAAGTGAAAATGGTGATAATACAAAATACTCAACAAAACATTTCTTTAGCAATCCTGTCTCGTACCAGGACGTATTAATTACAAAATCAAACAGACTGTCTTCTACTTAGTTCGAAACAGGGACGTGTCCAAGATCTTTGGATGGGCCAGACAATTTGAAAAAGAGCAAAACTTAGTGGGCTGAAATTTGCTGGCTGAGTGGAAGCGTGTGAGCCTGAACAGGTGGACCGGCAGTTAAAAAAATTTCAGCTTTTGTTGTACTTTCGTAATATACTAGATACCTCTTTTGGCGCAATTGCTACATGTGTAACAGGTAGAAATTTAAGGTCTTGAATTTGGACTGTTGATGTGTTTTGCGTTTCACCATAAATACAGTAACGTAAACAAGGGGCGGCGGCCCCTACAGCGTTAAGTGTTTTGATTGTAAACAAAATGTAGAATATTTAATGACTAAGATGCTAGTTTAAACATATATGAAATATTTATTGTATTAGATTGAACAGATTATATGCAGTAAATTGAAAAACATTAGAATATTCGCGGTTTCTTCAGAGATGTATATAGTTGATTGTTGAGTTGGGATATGGGCTACTTAGGTTGCTTTGTTTGTAATTTGTAGTTGTTACTATGGTTGTTTCAGCGTGTTCTTTGTTAGCAGCAACAATTGTGTTTTTAAAGTCTTGCGTACAGGTGTTATGTTGCTTTGTCGATCGGTTTTAAGTACGTTTTAGGTATCCGAGTATTTTAGCGTTAGTGCATTTGAATGTGTGAATGTGTGTCTGCGTGGCTGACGGGAGAGATAGTGGGTGGTGACGTTACTGTGCTCTTGTAAACGTGTTTCAATCTTTTTGACGTTTCTTTAATGCATTTTTGAATAAGAATACGTTGAAAAAAATCATTCCTCATTTGACAACTCATTCCTGATGTAGAACTTAAGTATAACTCTTCTCTTTGTTTACCCAAGTATATAGTGATTCTTGTATGGCATTTTGCTACAATCCTGAAGTCCATATACTCGATTATTGTTATGATCATTACGTTTATTTTTCAGAAGATACTGTATATCTACAGATGTATGGTTGATAACGCTTGTTTGCTTACATGTTGCCTAATTCTTTCTTTTAACCCTTTTGTCGTTCTACACACCTACGTAACGAGCATGCAGACTTAAAATAGACAACATAGTAAGACGAAGTAGGTAAAGTGTCCTTAGGTGAAGATGGAGGAATAGATGTTCTTGAAATATATTTGTAAATGCAAAGAAAGTTTTTCTCTGGTTTATTTGAGAACATTGCGGAAATAATTATCAGAAATGTCGAAGGATTGATGGGACGTTTATATAACTAAGAACGTTGTCTGTTATTTTTGTTAGATAATTCTGGTTGTTAAATAACTTCAGGTTACCAATCGTACGCGAAAGATTTCTTCAGTTAAATTTACTGAAAAAAATGCAGATTTTTTTTGACTTTCCATCGAAATTTGGGAGACAATTCGAAGCAATTCAGTAAACACAACCTTCCGAAACAAAAGCCATAAATAAACGCCAAGTTAAATTACCGACAAAATCTAAATGCTGCGATAAAGATCTCATTTGGCGACTTCATTCTGAGGCATGTTTGCATGAATATTTTACGTTGATCCAATGACTTGTGTATGAATACAGCCGTATATGAGATCTGAAGAAAATAAACACAATAAACACTTCTTTAAACTTATGTCCTTTTATCTTAATGCACGGTCAGCATTCGCAGTCATTCTCACCAGAATGAAATAAAGTTTAAGGTAACGATATAATAAAATAAGAAACACTCGGTTTGATTGAAAATCTTAAGAGCTGTAAATTGTTTGACTTCAAGCAGCAGTTGAAGGGTACAACCTTTTTATAACACTGATTAAAGCAAAGCGGAAATGTTTCAGAAATTCAATTTAGATCAAGATGTCAATTGTAGTGTAAACTTCTATAAATGTAACGTCAAGAATTGGTTGAAAATATCAATTCAAAAATTGAGGATTCTTTATTTTGTCCGCACCTGTCTTCTTTGTTTACATTTTTGGTTTAAAATATAATAAACGTTATAAACAAACATCTGATAATGTCATAGGCCTATACTGTATATATATATATATATAACATATATATATATATATACATATTCTTGCTCAAAATGACCAAAGCATTTGCCGATAAACCGCGATAATAAACTAACACACAACTTAAACTGCTTCAGTTCCTAATACTATGGTAAATGGGACCGACTTGTAAGAAAAGAAAATTGAAAATACAAATTCATTTAGCGTTACATCTGCTGTTATTGAATGTTTATGTGGACTCACGCCTATAGGCCGCCTCACCCACGGGCAATTAGAGATAAAAAACACGCTTTATTCATATAAATTATTTCTGTTATAGATTCAGATGGATTGGTATGACAAATAATTTAAAAAAATTATTTTCTTCACAAAATATCGCGTTTTTCTAAACAGACGAAAATTGAAGGGGTAAAGCGTTACCATGCTATTAAAGTTAGTTCTGGTCTTTATCGGAATACACAACTGCGTACCCTTAATTTGTAAAAATTTAAAAGAAAAATTATTTTTGTATCGGAAATATATAAATGATTTGTAAATACTTCCAAATGGAAGTTTTTGGGCGAAACAAATTTTGGGCGAAAAAATGGGCGAAACAAATTTTTTAACTGCTATATTTCCTATTCATTTTTCAAGGACTGAACCACACGCGCGTACGTACAGCTGTATGTCGTTTGAGCCGATCGTCAAATTAAGGTTATTTCTAAACTTTCTACGGGAACTCCATTTGCTTCATTTTCCTGCAGCAAGAACATTTAGAATTACATAGTGCACAGTAGTTTCAAAAAACATTCATCGAGTCCGGCAGAAACTTTTAAAATGTGCCCCTTTTTTGAAATGTGCTCCTTTAACCACATCTAATGAAATGAGTTCCATAGATGCTTGTCACTCAATAAATGTTTGTCACTCAAGTAATCGGGAAAAGTTGATCGCGATCCGTCTTAAAGGACCTGGGCAACAATTTTTTTATTGTCTCAAATGAAAGAACTCTTAAAACTGTTTAGTGACTTCTTTTACAGTTTTGTCATATCTCCCTTAGCTCTCCATATATTTCATTTCAAATGTCAATAAATTTTGCTCTCGTCCGCCATTTTGGATTTTACCGGATATACAAAAATGAGGTCAAGTGTAGGATCACGCAAACTTTTATCTTGAAGACCATATTGCAATATCTGACTTAACAATATAATCTTAACACTTCGCTGTTACTTTTTGGTGTGGAAACCGTCAAACAAACATTTGACTTTGACTCCGTCGCATGGGGAAACGTTTAACAATTTTTAATGCATGACGTCATGACGAATTAATGAGGTTAAAAATTGTTCCAAGATGTCGGACTAGAAAAAGCACAAATTATAATTATCTCCAGAAGTAAACAAGATACGAAGAAACTGTAGAAGATGTTATTAAGCAGTTTTAAGAGTTCTTTCACTTAAAACAATAAAAAATGTGTTGCCAATGCCCTTTAAGTCAGATCACACAATCTACTGACATTTTTGAGATAAATGTGCCAAATTAAACATCGGTAAAACGGTGTCCCGCAGACAGATTTGCCCAATCTCTTCATACTGTAAAAAGAAATGGTGTTTTTTCACATGGAAAACCATAATCAGCAAACGCTACGCCATGATAAACTGTGTACCGAATACTTCGATACACCAATACTCAGGTTGTAAAACAGAACTTCAATTAAAACACTTAAAACATTTAAAACATTGCGTTGTGCTCACAGCTCTCTCTTCTCACATTGTCTCGCCGTCCGTTCATTCTCGGTATTCACCTCTACTTCTTGGAAGAGAAATGCTACCTTTACTTCCGGATATGCACACACTCCCCTAAAAATTTCACTAAGTTAAATTTTTACTAGTACTATTACAGACAGACTAAAGCATTAAACAGCGTCAGTACTAGTCAATGTTTTTATCTTTTTTTGTGCCTTTACAGCGGCCATTCTGTTCGGTTGCTCTGGTTGCCTTTCTTCAATTGCTTCTTAGGTTTTTCCTCTTTGATAACTCTTTTAATTTTCAGCGGACAAATAGCTTGTATTGGTCCCTCGATACTATTTCCTTTGTGCAACAAAATCACTCCTCTGGCTACATCGTCCGATCCCTTTACAATACTTTCATCCATTTCCCTCGGTTCTTCTCTTTTCCCACTATCAATACAATATCTCCAGCTTCTGGTGGTGATACACTTTCTCGATTAACACGATGACTTTCCATTAGCCCATGGACGTACTCGTTCTGAGGTCAATTCCAAGAGTGTTGTTTGGGTTTGATTAATCGACAATTAAGTTTCGTAAACTCATTTTCTTCCATCTCATCGTCTTCAAGTGTGTATGAATCTTGACTCGACATGATGAAGTTTGTCGTTAGAACTTCTTCACAGTCATTACTCTTCAAATAAGTCAATGGACGATTATTTAACCATCTCTCGATGTCCATAACCACATCTTCCAGCTGTGTGAACGATAAGTGTCTTCTCCACAACGTTTGATATAAAGCCTTCATAATTTCTCACATAATTCGCTCGCACATCCCTCCCCACAATGAAGACTTTGCTAAGTTGAAGCGCCAGCGGATTTCTTGTTTTGCCAAATGTTCTTGTAACTGTTCATTCTTTCTAATCTTCCTTATCCAATCAGACGTAGCCTTAAATATAATAGAGTTATCCGATATCCCCAGTTGTAGTCTCGTCTTGCCAGTAATAAAATTGTTCACTTTCCGTTGGAACTCTTCTGCAGATTGAGTTTTGGTTACTTCTAGATGAATCTCTCTTATAACTGCACACGTAAAGATACGTAAATATACGCTTTGCCATAGTCTTGTCGCTCCTTTTGTAGATCAGTGGGCCTGCAAAATCGACGCTTGTAGTATGGAACGGTCTAACTGCATTTGTACGAAAACTTGGCAACAGAGCGGTGGTGGTAGCATTCAAAGGTGTGGCGGAAAACACTTTACAAATGTTACTGTTACGTATCGTTTTCTTAACCAGCAATCTGAGATGACGAATCCACCAGCACCTTTTTATTTCGGCCATCGTACTAGCCACGCCGAGATGCATTACTTTTTCATGAACGTATCGGATTAACTTCTGAACGAACAAGCCATTTTCCATGTAAGTAGGCGTATAACCAGGAATTCTGCCACTACATTTCAGGATACTGGTTTCTGGGCATTTCACCAGCTTACAGCCTGGTTTCTGAATATATTGTAAATAAATCTCAGCACATATGCAGTAATTCGAAAGGAGTTCCAATATGGTTTTCGTACCAGCAACTGCTCTAGGGCGTCATGTTATTATTATTATTATTATTATTATTATTAAAATACATGTATTAAGCGCAGATTATCATAAAAATGTTCAAGTGCGCTGTAGTTCTAAAATATATTTACAAATTCACAATTTTCACTAAAATTAGGAGCTAATTTCATAGGCAAGACGAAATAAATAAGTTTTCAAATGTTTTTTAAAAGAAGGCAATGTATCCAGGTGTCTTAATGAATTTGGAAGACGATTCCATAGTTTCGGTGAATTTAGTGAGTTATGAGGTGGCACAGTAAGTAATAAATCGTTGTTAGATTGCAAATTATAATTTGACTCTGCTTTAATTTGAATCAAATCACATAGGTATTCCGGGGCCAACCCATGTATAGCCTGAAACGTGAGAGCAAGGATCTTAAATTCAATTTGGAACCTAACTGGAAGCCAGTGAAAAGCCTTTAAGAACGGAGTAATATGTGCAAATTTCGGTACCATATAAACCAGTCTGGCTACAGCATTTTGAACCCTCTGAAGCTTGGGGATTTGACAAGATGTTAGTCCGCATAACAAATTGTTACAGTAATCCAAACGAGAAATGACGAGGGCGTGGACCAGTTTGGCTGCAACATCCTGCGTTAGGTATTTTCGAATCTTTCGAATATTATACAAAAAGTAAAAGCACGTGTCACACAGTTTATTAATTTGTGCATGATAAGAGAGGTTGCTATCCATTATGATACCTAAATTTTTTACATTTAAAGAGGGGATTATACTCTTTTCACCAACTGTGATGTGATTTAACATACATTCGGTCTTTCCATCGTTCATTTCCAATTTGCTCTCGGTCATCCAACCACGTAAATCTGAAATGCAGTTTTTCATTCTCTCAATGGCCAGTTGTTGTGCATTAAAGCAATTTGGGTTTAACGAGCAGTATAGTTGGGTATCATCAGCGAAGCCATGTGCAGCTTGTGAGCGCTTATCAGTAATAAAGAGCATCTCATTTACATAAATGATGAAAAGAAGCGGACCAAGGCAGGAGCCCTGAGGGACTCCAAAATTTAAAATAAAGTCATCAGAAATTGAACCCTCCGCATGGACACGTATTTCCTATTTGTGAGATAAGATTCAAACTAGGATAGGGCGGTGCCTACTATTCCTAAGTTTTTCAGGCGATTTAACAGTATAGGATGGTCAACGGTGTCAAAGGCGGCACTAAGATCCAATGAGACTAATAATGAGATGTGCTGATTATTCATGTTTAAGAGAATGTCATTAGTAACTTTAAGCAAGGCGTTTCAGTACTATGATATCTACGATAGGCTGATTGGAGCGTCGGGTTAAGCATGTTCATTGACAAGTGGTTGTTCAGTTGTTCGAAAACTACTTTTTCAATGAGCTTAGAGATATACGATAATTTACTAATTAAACGAAGGTTTCCAAAGCTAGAATCAAGGTGTGAGTTTTTCAACAGCGGATAACCAATAGCTTTCTTGCATATGTCGGGGAATAGACCACAGCCGAGGGACATATTAATAAAGGATGTAATAACCGGTAAGAGCGTATCAAGACATTCCAGCATCAAAGATGTAGGCATGGGATCAAGGGCACAATATTTCTTACCACTGTTTACGACTATTTTTCTGACGTCGTCTTCGGTGAGAGAATCAAACATTGATAATTGATGCAAAACAGCTGTATTTCGTAACGTACAACAATTGTTAGAATAAAATTCTGAACGAATTGTTTCAATTTTGGCAATGAAATAATGTCCAAGTTCTTTAACAAGGAAATTCCTGTCCTGGTAATCTGGAAAACACAGATGATTACTTGGAAGTAATTTTTGACAACAGAAAATAATTTCTTTTGATTGTGAGAATTTTCATTAATGACCATTGTATAGAAATTGCATTTTGCTTGTTGCATCAGATAGTTAGCTTCATTCTTTATACATTTAAATTTTGTTAGGTCGGATTCCTTTTTCGATTTTCTCCATAATTTTTCCGCTTTTCTTCTACGCTTTTTTACAGCATGAATTTCATCGGAATACCATGGTACGCGTAATCTTGTTGCACTGTTTTTCGTTTCGAGTGGGGCATGAATATCCAGCAATTCTAACAAAGTCGCGTTAAAACTTTCCGCAAATTCATTGATATTGGAATGTGTTTGAGGAACTAGATTAGATGATTGTAAATCTTCTTTTAATGCAGAAATATTAATTTTCTTATGTTTCCTGTATTGTATAGGCTTCACGGTTAAGGACGGCTTTGACAGTGATAAGTAACATATAATGGAGATATGATCT
Organism: Pteroeides caledonicum; assembly: GCA_026546875.1. Taxonomy (NCBI): domain Eukaryota; kingdom Metazoa; phylum Cnidaria; class Anthozoa; order Scleralcyonacea; family Pennatulidae; genus Pteroeides; species Pteroeides caledonicum. The sequence goes on along the minus strand of JAOBAZ010154101.1, from coordinate 350 downwards.
GAGATAGAGAAATCAGATTTAGGAGGTTCTTTGAGAAAACGGTCATCAGTTCTTGTAATTACCAGGTCTAATGTATGACCATGCATATGTGTTGGACCGCGAACATGTTGTTTCAGACCAAAAGACTCAACATTATCAGAAATGTGGGACATTTTGTGCCTGCGTTTTTGGCAGCGGATATCGCATTAAAATACAAAATTTGCTTTTCGCAGGCTATGCAAAATGGCGGCTTCGAGATCAGGCAAGCGCGTGAGTTATGATATTTTGCAGAACTTAAGCACTGTCGACGATCTTTATGATGAAAAAAATCAAAATAGCCACTGTTTTTTGCTGTGAAACGTTCGTATTTG
>JAOBAZ010153990.1:0-10746 GCA_026546875.1 Pteroeides caledonicum | reverse complement strand
GTGAAGAATTATATAATGTGCCATCTTAATTAGCATTCATAGTAGTTTACCATGTATAAAGCCACCACACGTGACTTTTTATGGTTGATTTCATAGGCTAAAATGCTTATGAATTATTAATGAGTTTTTGAAGTGAATTCAAAACCAGGAAAAGGCCTGGAAATAGTTATTTCTGAATATCTCATTTAATGAATTATAGGCACAATGATTCAAACAGTTTATACAAAGAATCATAACAAGTAAATATACGACAGGTACGAATGTACGAATTAGGATTTCTATTCCGCGAAAGTAAACAAAGTAAGGCCCGGGTCGCACTATAACAAATTTTAGTCGACATTTTTCCTAGTGCGACCACACTTTTGATGTATGGCCAAAAATTTCGAAATTGGCCAATATTGCAGGGGTGCGGCTGGTTGATTTTTCGCAAAATGCTCAAAACAATAGGAATCACATTGGAAACGGTCACTACTTGTCAGTTTGATGGATTACAGACATTTCAAAGATCTATTTCGATTTGAACAGAGTCACGTATATACCATGTAATGCGACGCGACAAATTTGAGCAAAAATGTGGACTTCTGGTTAAAGTACAAATATTTTGAAATCAATTTTCTGTGCCAATCTTAATACATATAACGTAGTAGAAGGGTTCTAATAAAGAGTGGGACTTTAAGATTGAGGAGAGCAACGTTACCGACGAGAGCTCATAATTCAGTACAATGCGTAATACTTAATAGACTGTATCCAACCATGTCGACCCTCTCAGTCAAAGTACCCATAAATTATTGCAATAGAATCCTGTAATTCACCTTTGTGGTGCATAAAAACACAAGGTCTCCTATACATTGTGATTTAATAATATCGTATTGTTTAGGTACAGATTATTGTCAACGCATTTACAAGTCATTTCTCTTCGCTTAACTCGCACTCAGATTACCTGTAACAAAAAAAATAAAGTCCCATGTATTATAGTAAGCAGGTGTTTAAGTCTTAATCATGTAAACTGCAAAATTACTGAAACGTGATTGGCTAATAAAGAGGGCATTTTTTCTTAATTCAGGGCAAAATTACTTAAAGCTCATTGGCGGAGACTTGCCAGCGGTGCAAGCGCGCTAATGTGGGAACTTATGGAAAAAAGTAAAAATACAAAATGGCTTCTCGCCTTGGCTTTGCTGACAATGAAGCTATTCGCGAATTAAAAACTTCTGGGGAAAACGAAAATACACGAAAAAGCACAAACTTGTGGACTTCTGTCTTCAAGAAGTGCGCAACATTTAGAAACTTAAACAGGATACATTAAACATCTTTGGACATTGCATTTACAAAAAAATTTTGCACTGTACATGATTAACAAGTAATCGCACAAGGCCTCGTAAAATTAAGGTTTAATTTCACTTGTGTTTTCAAATTTTTTTCAAAGTTTGCGATTTTAGTTAATGACATCAGTTCTTACACGAACGTAACATTCAAGTAAGCACTTTAAAGGGAAACAAAAAAGTATTTTTTATTGTATTACATGACGAAACGTACGTATAAAACTATTTAATAAATTATTTCTCATTTCTAATAAGTCATATCTCTGTCATGGTCTTCGAGTTCACCCTTAAAGTTTTCTCACCATGACCTTAAGCCTGCATCTCTGGTTGTTGTAATTATGGAAGCAAATGCATTTATGGCGTCAAAATCTGGTTGATTAGATGGGCACTTTTTTAAGGCGTTAACAACATTGGCGTCCCAGTTTGTATCGGATATTCAAACACTCGACTATCCGATACCACACGGCATCCATGATGTAAATAGTACTTATTAAATTTTTTAAACGCTCTCTCATTCAAGAAAATAAAAAATATGTTGCCATTTCCCTTTTAGACATTGAACTGCTCTCAGTGGCATTGTAGAAACGGCTGGGAAGATGTTAAAAACACCCCTGGGTATTAAATTTAAGCCTGTGATTTTGCTTAGGTGCATAGCCGTGCCGTCCACAGTCGCGTTCTAGATATTAAACGTCCGAATATCACACCTGTGACAGTAATGCTTCAATTTTTTTCTCGTCAAGGTTTCCAAAAACAAGTGAACGCTGAAAGTGAAAGCTTGAGTTCCGCTAAACCAGACATGGATAATTCGCAGAAAAATATAGATATCCAAGCAACAAACGAAAATCAGTCAAAACCCGATGGTGTTGATAAGGAATCTGAAAAATTAATGGATGCGAAATACGAGAAAGAATCCGAGAACTTTGAAGGTGCGACTTCAGACAACTTAACAGACAACAAATTTGAGAATATCACTGACAGACAAGCGCAAAATAGAGCTTCTGAGAAAGTAGTTGATGCAAAATCTGAAACTGCAGCCGAACCAATATCCGAGAATAAAGATGACGGAAAATCCGAATGTAAAAATTCAGAGAATATTCCAAATTCTGAGAATGCTGTAACTTCGGAGATTTTGGAGGAAGTGGATAACAAAATACTGGAGAAAATATCTGGCAAGGATGAATCAGAAGCTGGTGGAACTGAAACTGCCATAACAGAAGAATCTAAGGAAAACTCTTGCGAAGTTGCAACGGCAACCGGTGAAAATAAAAGCGAAACCAGCGCACCTAAAGACGAAACTGATAATAAGGAATCACTTGATAAGGTTAAATCCCCAGAAACAACAAAACCCGAACAAACCAATGAGATTGATGGTAAAGCAGCTGTACAAGCTAATCAGGGAACCGGTGAAGCTGAACCTACCGAAACAGCTGAAACAAAGGAAGGAATTAACGAAGTTGCAGCTACAACTGTGAATAAAGAAGAGATTGGTGAAATGGGAGCTACAATTGCAGACGACAGTAACGGGGAAAATGGTGAAAATGCCGAAACTGAAGAAACAGCTGAAACTAAAGAGCAAAGCAACGAAGTAGCAGCTACAGCTAAGACTAAAGAAGAGAATAGTAAAGCTGAAGACACGTCAGCAGAAACTAAGGTACCAACTGGTGCAATTGAAGCTACAAAAACCGCTGCGATTAAAGAGAAAACTGGTGAATGTAAAGTTTTGGAAACAGGAGAACTGCAAGGAAAAGATAACGAAGTTAAATCTGCAGCAACCACAGAGTCCCCCGATGGAATCGGGGATGCTAAAGCAGTAAGTAAAGTTGAGACTGAGGAACAGAATGAAGGCGTTGGCACTTTAACGGTTGTAGAACCCAAGGAACAAACTGGTGAAATTGAAGCTAAAGTGGATATCAGTAAACCAACTGGCGAGGTTGAAGGTGCTGCAGCAACAGCTGAGACTAAGGAGCCATCTGGAGAAGATGGAGCCATAGCAGAAGCTGAAAACAAAAAACAAAGTGAAAATGTTGAATCTTCAGAGGGACCAGGAAGTGTAGAGCAAACTGGAGAGAATGCTTCGGCAGTACCTATGGAAAAAAGCGAACAAATTGGGGAAGATATAGTTGCTGCAACACCTAAAACTAACGATCAAACTGAAGATAAAGTTACTGCAGGAACTGAAAATAGTGATCAACCTGGCGAAGACAAAGTTATTACGCATGCAACAGACAAAACTAGCGAACAAACTGGCGAAGATAACTTCACTGCTACAAATGAAATTAGTGAACAAACTGGTAAAGACAAAGTTACTGCAACTACTGAAATTAGCGAAGAAACCGGCGAAGATAAAGTTATTACGCATGCAACAGACAAAACTAGCGAACAAACTGGCGAAGATAACTTCACTGCTACAAATGAAATTAGTGAACAAACTGGTGAAGACAAAGTTACTGCAACTACTGAAATTAGCGAAGAAACCGGCGAAGATAAAGTTATTACGCATGCAACAGACCAAACTAGCGAACAAACTAGCGAAGATAACGTTACTGCAACAAATGAAATTAGTGAACAAACTGGTGAAGACAAAGTTACTGCAACAATAGAAACTAGCGAACGATCTTGTGAAGATAAAGTTACTGCAACAGCTAAAACTAGCGATCAAACTGGCGAAGGTAAAACCACTGCAACAACTGAAACGAGCTATCAAACTAACGAAGATAAATTTACTGCAACAAGTGAAACTAGGCAACAAACTGGCGAAGATAAAGTTCGGGCAACATTGGAAACCAGTGATCAAACCGACGAAGGTAAAGTTACTGCAACAGATAAAATTAGCGAACGAACTGATGGAGATACAGTTACTGCAATAAGTGAGACTAAAGATAAAACTGGTGACGTGAAAAATGAGAAAACCGCTGATACTAATGAGCAAACTGCCAAAGCTGGAGCTTCTGAGGTAACAGGAAATGAAGAACAAACTGACGAGGTTATGGTTATGGAAACTACAGGAGCTGGCGATGAGGAAGTTATAGAGACAATTGGAACCAAAGAACAAGTTGGTGAAGTTGAAATTAAAGCTTCAGCAACTGTTGAATTCCAACAATCTGATCAAGTTAAAGCTATAGCGACTGCGGAGGCAAATGAACGAAGTCGCGAAGTCATAGAAAAAGCAGGAACAGAACTACCAAGCGGCGAAGTTGTAGTCCAACCGGCAGTCGAGACCAAAGAACAATCTTGTGAAAATGACACTACAGTAACAGCTGAAACTAAAGAGCAAACTGGCGAAGTTGAATTTGTAGCAAAATCAGAAACTAAGGAGAAGACTGATGAAGCTGGCGATGGAACTACAGAAATAGTTGAAACACAGGAAACATCTGGGAAAGTTAAAGCTGCAGCAACTTCTGAAACTAAAGCAGAAACCGATAAAGTTGAAGCTGCAGCAACCGCGAAAAAGGAAGAAGGCGAGGTTGAAGTTACGGAAACAACAGGAAGTAAAGAACAAATTGGCGAAGAGGTAGTAACATCTGAAACTAAAGATCCAACAAGTGAAGGTGAGGTTGTAACAACAGCAGAAACGAGGGAGCAACTAGCTGCACCAACAGTTGAGCAAAACGAACTAAACGGCGAGGTTAAAGCAGCAGTTACGACTACAGAACCAACTAGTAAGGTTGAACCTACAACAATTCCCGAATATAAAGATGAAAAAAACGAAAGTGCATCTACAGGAGGAATAATTATGGAGACTAAGGAAGATACTGGTGAGATTGAAGTTGCAGCTGCAAGTGCGATGACTGCTGAACCAGAAAGCAAAGAGCAAACAGAGGCTCCGAAACCAGCTGGTCAAACTCAATCAACTGGAGAAAGTAAGGAACAAACTGTTGAAATAGAAACTATACCAACCATTGAAACTACGGAAGAAAGTGGCAAACTTGGGGCTACAGCAACTGCTCAAACAAAGGAGCAAACCGGTGAAAACGAAGTTTTATCAGAGCAAAAAAACAAAGATCAAGCTACTAGTGAGGAACCAGTTAGTGAAGCTGGAGCTACAGTAACCGTTGAAACTAAGGAACACAGTGGTAAAGTTGAAGTTACAACGGAACCAGGATGTAATCCTCAAATTGCTGATATGGAAACAACCAGTGAAGTTGCAACTGTAGCAGAACAAGAAGGTAAAGATCAAACTAGGAGTAAGGAAACATCCGTTGAAGTTGAAGGAGAAACTAAAGTAACTGGCGAGGCCAACGAAAAAGTTGACGAAATTGAAGTTGCAGCAGAGTCGAGCAACAACGATCAAATGGAGACCACAAAACCAACCGGTGAAGCTGAAGCTCTAGTAAATAATGAAACTAAACAAGGCTTGGTTGTAGGTATAGCAGAATTAGAAAGCAACGATCAAACTGTGACCACAAAGCCAGCTGGTCAGGTTGAAGCTTCAGCAATCACTGAAACTAACCAACAAACTGGCGAAGTTGAAGCTGCTGCAACTGCGGGAATAACTCGTGAAGCTGAAGTAGCAAAAACTACGGAAACTGCATTGGGATTTGGGATAGCTGATGCTACCGCTACTACTGAAACCACCGTGGAATCAACTATCGAAGCGGAAACAACAACAACAACAACTGAAAGTGGAGAGGAAATTGGCGAAGTTGAAGCTGCAACATCTACTGAGGCTAAGAAACAAACAGGCGAAGTTGAAGATGCAGCAGTGACTGAAACTAAGGAACAAACTGAGGTCGAGGTTACAACAGGACCAGACAGCATAAAAGAAACAATGGTAACGTTTGGTGATGTTGGGGCTGCGGATACTATTGAAACCACTGAACTATTTAAGGAAGGTGAAGCTACAGGAGAACCAGAAGCCAAAGATGTTACTAATAATAAGCAACTAACTGGCGAGATTGATGCAAAAGCAACAGCAAAAAAGGAAGAAGCTGGCGAAATTCAAACTGAAACAATAGAAGAGACCAAAACAAAGAGTGGCGCAGTTTCGAATACAGCTACACCTGGGACCATTGAGAAATTTACTGTTGAAGGTGAAGCCAAAGGACAAGCTGTCAAAACTACTGTGGTAGAAGAAAGTAAGGGTGCCGTTGCTGAAGATGCAATAAAAGAAGTCCCAATAAAGGAAGAAAAGAAGGAACAATGTGGTTCAGATCAAGCGATAATAACGGAGACTAGTAATCAAACTAGTGAAATTGAAGCATTGAACAATGAAATTGAAGCAACGATACCAGCGGAGAATATGGATCAAACTAGTAGGGATGAACCTACTGCAATAACAAAGGAACAAACTGGACAAGCCGAAGCAACTGTTGAGAGTAAGGGTAGCACAGACACTACACTGGCAACAGGAACCGATGGTGCGAAGGAACAAGCTGGCGAAGTTGACGTAACATCAGCGAGCATAGGTAAAGAAGAAGCTGGTGAAACTGAAACAGCGATGGAGATGAATCAAAAACTAAGTTACATTCAAGCTACAACAACAACAGAAAGTAACGAACAGGCTGGCGATAGTGAAGGAGAAGCAACAGCCGTATCCAAAGAACAAGCTATCGATATTGCAGCTGCAGATACTGTTGAAGCGACAGAGCAAACGGACAAAGTTAAAGCTGTAGCGATAGACGGTATGGAGCAAAATGGCGAAGCTGAAGGAACAACGAAAGGAATGGAAGAAACCAAGGTTGAAGAAGTAGCAACAGCAAGTAAGGACCACATAAGCAAAGTTGAAATTAAAACACCAGCCGAAGCTACAGATATTGACGTCGCAGCTGCGTTAGCAACCAATGAAACTGGGGAAGAAAGTAGTCAGGTTAAGGGTGCGGCAATAGACATAAGTGACCAACAAGTTGAACAAGTAGAAGTTGAAGCCCTAGAAACTCAGGAACAGGTTGCAAAAGTTGATAGTACAACAACAACGGCCACAAAGGAGCAAGCTAAGGAAGTTGAATCTACAGCTGTAGTAGAAACTAAGGAAACAACTGGTGAAGTTGAAACTGCATCAACAGCAGAAAAAGCTGTTCCAGTTGAGTTTACTGCAAAGTCGGAGACACAGGAACAACGTGCTAATGTAAAGGTCACATCTTCAAAAGCTGATGATACTGGTGACAAAGAATTTACAGCTCTAGAAGATAAAGAAGGAAATGGTGGGGTTATAGACGGAGGGGAAAAGGAAACCAAAGAACAAGCTGCTGCAAATGAAAGTTTAAAACCAGGTGAAACTAAGAAAGAGACTGATGAAGTTGTAGCGGTAGCTCAAAATGAGAAGCAAAATGATAAAATCAAAACTGCTGCAACTTCTGGTACCGCAAAATTGCCTGGTAGTGTTGAAGCTGAAGTACTAGTAATGGCAGAAAAACCAACTGGCGAAATCGAAGATAGAGTAGCACCTGTGGCTAAGGAGAGAGCTGCTGAAATCAAAACCTCTCATCCAGAAACTGCGCCACTGACTGAGGAAGTCAAATCTACACCGAAAACGGGGACAAAAGATGTGACAGATAAAGTCGACGTTAGGGAAAGTGTAGTTGAAGAATCATTAACCATTGCTTCTGATGATACATCTTTAGAAAAAATAAGTCAAAAGGATGCATCCTGTACACGTTTAGACGTTTCTACCGATAAGAAAAAAGAAAGCAAACCAATGAAAAGTAAATCGAGAGAACAAAGAAAACAGGCTGGTAGCTCCTTAGAAATACACGGTGCAGCAATTGCCATGCGGCCGAGCAAAACACAACTATCATTTAGCGAAAAAAATGAAGGTAGAATGTTGACCGAAGAGTATAAGTATGAACTTGGAGCGAAGCAGAACAGGACATCGACAACAAAGGATTCCCGTAAGGAATCATTGGCTACCGAAGAGGAGTATGTCTTTGTTGATCACCAGGACAGCGGCCAGAAAGAACAACAAGAAGATGTTGAAGATTATTACGAAGAAGATTTTTGTGTTGAAAGTGATGGCGAACCCGAAGATCTGCCGGTTTCGGTAACGGTTGGTGACGTCAAGGATCACGTGGACACTGTTAATGAACCAAGAGATACACAGTTAAGCAAGGTAAGATTGTCACTAGGTTGTTTGTTATTGTTATAGAGCACTATTAGTCTTTTTCTCTACCGTACAGAACTGCGTTACGAGGAAGCTCACATTTTTACGCTTATCAAATATACATTAAAACCAGCCAGTCCGAATATCTACGGGACTCTTATAAATGCCCAGCTTCCACAGCAATCCTTATTGTATGAGGGTGGACTTTATTTGTTTACAACGACTGCTTACCGACAAGGTAATGATAACGCTAACATGTACTTCACGCGCTCTGTTTCAGCTCCCTGCGTTGTGAAAAGCTTGATTTGTGGTTAATTCATGGTTGAGTGTGTGTCCACATGATCGTTTACACCATGTGGAATCAAAGCAAAAAAGTTTGTTGGATCTCTTACTCTCCTGTGCAATAGTTTATTGCCGATGCAACAATTGCTATACCTGCGCCACAGGTCATCCCCAAACCCCGTTTTTACGGCTAAAATTCTCCAGTTTTTAGAGTAGTCAGGATTTGGTATGCCGAAAATATTACTTTATCATTTAACGAGTTCGTTAAAGGCCACTTCTACCTGAAACACAACTACTACGCTTAGGTTGCTAAAATGTGTGAAGTAAAAATCTAAATTTTGATCGATAATCGCTTTTGCGATGAATAAAAGGACAATATTGCGAACTGGATGCAAGAAGCTTTTTTACCATTAAGTCATACTTGGGCTGTGGCGTTTGAGCCTAGGAGGACGTTTTTTGAAATTTCAACAACGTGCACTCGATATTAGGCGTCGTTTGGTCAAAACGGTGAAATGTACATATTTCTGTGCACTTTTTTCGTTAATTCAATTGTTTAATCAGTCTGAAATATCTTTGGCTTGGGTAGTCAAAATATGCTGATTCCAATTTGACTAGGCAAAATTATGGGAGTTACACTTTAATATAAGATAAAAATGATTTTAATTGCCAGTATTTTAAACTTATTCCTAAATGATGGCTTCTTCGTAGATGAATCACCAGGATTTAGGCAAAGCTTTTACTTTCAAATACGGAATGTTTTGTTTTATTCCTTGCCAGGTTGATTTAGGGGAAAATACGACCAAGCCAGATGCCGAGCCAGAAGTTGTGGAAATATCGTTGGAATTCTTGCAAATGCTTGAGGGCTTTTGCATGGCTGCGTCCCAAGAATTTCCAAACAATGTTGTGGATTTTGCTGCTCGCTATTTTACGAGAATTTTAAGAAGAAGGGCGGTTTTGAGAAAATACAGTATCGAACTATCCGACCAAGCATTATTCTCAGAACTCACCTGGACCGGGAATATCTAGAAGAAGCTTTTGATAATTTCTTTGAAATTAAAAGAGTTGTTTACATATTTAGCAAAGGTGGTTATGAAGAAGTAATTACGGTTGAATAAGATGTTGGTTGGGAAATTGGAAAAAGTTATGTATTCTGGAACATTCATATTTTGAAGAAACGTTTGTCAGAATCACGAGGTTTAACTGGTGTAGCATCTGTACGACTTATAGTAATTAATTTCATTAAAAGCAAGACAGCTAGAATGCAAAATGGTTTAAAGATATTTTTCTTTGATATCAACTAATGCGAATTTAAAGAATTTTATGAGCAAGACTTTCTCAATCAAAATAACAAATACATTGACAGTTCATGAAGCAAACACAAATTTGATCCCACAAATTTACATTTCCGATAATTTTTCTCACGAAATATCACCATTCTTTAAAAAAGATTCAAACAAATTTTAGTTAGTTGAACTAACAAGTTAAAATTATTAAGTTAACCCTCTATTAACCAGGCACTCCCCAATGACAAGTAAAATCGTCTATTGTTAGACAGACTAAAATACTAGCATGCTACGGTGGTTAGTTAGGGTTGGTGATTAGACAACAAGCTGTTGGTTGGATTTCGATTTTTAGTTTTGGAGATATAACGTCTCAACCATGGAGACATGAAAATGGGGGTAAAATTCAAACAAAACAGTCGTTGAGCATTTTTGGGTTAACTATTTATAGAGATCTTTAAAACTGTACCATCCGAAATATGTAATTATTAGCTTTCGTCGGTTGCCATGTTTTTGACACCCAAGACGGTCTCTTTCAGTACGGTGGTTTTCTTAACAATAGCTTGTATTTATGATAACTGCTACCATTCAAAATATTCTTGACACATTTGAAGCTATCCTTTACAAAGTATTAATTTTTTTCAAATCAACACGGAAGAGAATTGATTCATGATTTCCATACGTTTTTGTTAAATGTAATCTATTAATCTCTATTACAAAATAAAATTATTGAAATATTACGTGGGTTTTTGGTCTGGTACACAGTAGCGTAGCCAGCCTGACGATTTGTCCCGCTATGCTAATATTTTGGTGTTCATTGACTAGATCG
>JAOBAZ010153879.1:0-10747 GCA_026546875.1 Pteroeides caledonicum | reverse complement strand
TTGCCGTATAACAGTAGGAGACAGCGTTTTAAGGGACCCTAGAGAGAAATTTGGATAGGTTGATTTGCTGTATAACAGTAGGAGCCAGCGTTTTAAAGGACCCTAGGGAGAAATTTGGATAGGTTGATTTGCCGTATAACACTAGCAACAATACATATGGTGCTTAAGAAATTACCCTGAAGGCCCGTTTACATTTGCGATTTTTGTCGTCAATATCGGGTCTTCGACGATCTTATATAACTATGATCTAAGAATGACGAGTCCACGATACAAGCTGCTGACCGATTTTGTTAATTAACATTTCCCTAAACCATAAGTTGGGGACAAAAAGCGCAGCAGTAGTAGCCACAGTTAACGGACCTATTCACAGTGACGCCATCTATAACCGTCCATTTAACAGATCTCACTTTATTTTCACTTCTCCATGCTTGATATGCTTCTAGTAATCGGCATCAAACACGTCTTGAGTGTCGTGTAAAACAACACATATATATTCACTATTGTATGTACAGTACAGTGCTGTTCAGAAAGAACTGCGTTCTCAATTGGAATGCGTTTAAAATGGTTTTGGAAGATAACTAAACGCTACTAACATAGCACTGTTGCGAAACACAAGTGTTCGGAGCATGGTTTGCAGCCCAGTCTGGGACGCACTCTAAAGAGATTTTGAAGGAGTTCCAAATATTTGTGAAACGTGTTCCTTCATGCTGTAGATATCACTGATCTCACAGTCTACTGGACAGAGCTTCGTCATCTATTGGAAGTTAAGCCAGAGTTAATAAACTTCTGGGGACCAAACTGAAAACACTCGATACATCACGCAAAACCCAGGAAGGTTATTTTTGAGTAACCATGTATTATAATGGTTAGAGCTTCAGTTTTTATTTCATTCTAGATCAACTTTAGTGCTGTGAACTGATAAGGACGCCCATGAGGTTGTCTTTTCCCTCTGTTTGCTCCCCGGAAGTTCATTAATTCTGGCTTCATTTTCGATAGGTGAGAAAGCTCTATCCAGTGTACTATGAGATCAGTGATAGGTATAGATCAACACTAATCAATAATATAAGATCAACCATAAAAACAATGAATTTCTAAAGAATAGGCTAGCCAACTGCTGGCTTCGCCACTGTATGCCATCAACACAAGGACACTGTACAATATTTACATAACAATGGCGACTGAATCGAAACCAGATAAGCTTTATATATTTACCAATTGTCTTTTTTTGTCAGATTCTAATCTATTCAATTCATTCTTGCCAGCGTTCATTGCTTGTTCACTGTAAACAAACTCTCGCACGATAAACTTGTTCTCACGAGCATGAATCTTAAATTCATCGACAACTTTGTGAAAAAGAACAACATTGTACAACGAATAATCGCCGTCTGTAAAGAGTTTCTCACTAGAGTTCGGAACAACCATGTCGCACAATTTCCAATACTTCTTCGTCCAATCTTGTTCGGAATTACTAGAAAAAACGTTAGAAATTCTAAGAAAGACGCACAGTTGTTGTAATGTTGGTACATGTATATTTGGTTTGAAAATCGCTCTATGTTTTGAACTATGTTCTTAAATTTTCTTGTTTTACACAATGCATTTCAATGAAAAGTGGGGTGTATGGATTGAATCGTTCAGGGTGTAGTGATAGTTATTCTAACGTTTTATAATTTTGGGCATACAAGGAGGAACCATTACTTAACGCTATATTCATCCTCCCCGCTGATGAAGTAGGAGTAAATAACCCCTTCGCCACCCCCCAAGTGTTGCGTCCTTGAATCAACTGATTTTGAGATTTAAGTGAAAGTACGTGAAATCCAATGCAATGTAGGCCGCTGAGAGTTATCTTGTTTACCCTTGTTCAAGTTCATCATACAATTAATTTTAACATGTAAAGGTTTATTAGGCCCTATTTATATGGAAAAGACTTGACTCGTGTAATAGGGACACCCTCCTACCCGAGTCACCCGGGACAAGCCAGTTTCTCATACAATTTCTCTTCATGGAAGATAACCGTTTACATGAGAGCGCCTTTCACTTGGCTCAGCTGAAAAAAGGTGAAAAAGGTGCTTTTGAAAAAAGGTGACCCTGGTAGGTCCTGGTAGGCGAGTCCAATTTTCATCATATAAACGATTAGTAGCTCGCCTAGCCGAAGCAAAGTTGTCTCTGCTCAAGGTTGAAGTAAACTGCTCTTACATGTAATTAAACAGGCAGCAAACACCGTCGCTAACTTCTCATCTAAACGCACAGCAAAGTTGACTCGGGTAGAAGGGTGTCCCTACAACCCGAGCCAACTCTTCTCCATATAAACAGGGCCTTAGACATAAAACGTCTGACTCACCAAGGTACAATCACTAATAAAGTTGTTAAATATTCCGAGTCTAAAACAAAATTCTCTTTTTTCACAAGTTCTGCTAAATTTCTTGTTAGCAAAGGCCCCCTGAAAACAAAACAACTATTACTTTTGATATACAAATTAGCATACTTCATACTAGCGTACTAAACCGTTGCTATTTATAGTACAAAATGCGGACAAACAAACCTAATTTGACTTTCAAACTAATGCAAATGAACTATTTTCTATTGTTAATCCCGCAATAATTGTGGGAAAATGCGGACAAACTGCACGTGTGACGTCAATTGCTTAGTACCTTATTTATTCTAGAGTAAAACAATCTTTCATGGCTGAGATAGACTAGATACTATTGGTTTCACTTACTCCCCAGTCTGAGTCACAACATGGCGTTTTTTGCCTCATTTTTACTGCTGGCGATACTAGGGAGTTTAAGATCTCGTCTTTATATCTTCATATGTGAGGATATCATTTTACATGACAGAGACAACCTGGTATTTCATCCATATAGATATATTAAAGTAGTATATTTGTAGTTGGATGATGCAGTGAATACTTTCATTTCATCTTACTGTAACGTATCTGGTTTTCGTCAACCCTCGAATTTATAACATTTTTCCGAGATCTGTATCTGTATTTCCGAGACTTATATTTACTACATTGGTACCGCTAACATGAACCAAAGCAATGAAACACCTTGTTGTGTCAGTTATAATTCAATCAAATTATTGTACCGGATAGGGGCCCTCCCAGTAGACATCACGTGATAGAAGTAACTAAAGGGGGGGTGAGAACACTAGAACACATGTATTGAAAGCGAAAGTGATTCGCATATTAAACGTGAGTGAGAGATCGGTTTAAAAATAAATATTTAAAACCAAAATGTGATACATTAGTGACCAAGAAGTTGGTACATAATGTCATTGCTATTTTAATTTGGCTACTCAGCAGCACTGTCGTAGTGCTGGTATTTCCTAGTGTTGCGCGTCTATATTGAGGACTTACGTTGACTTTCTCTCTAAACTTGCCAGGCTGGTTTTGATACTGTTGTAGGCTGAAGCTTTTGTTTTTAAGTCATTGTCAATATGACTGACTTGCTAAAAGAGCCAAGAGAGAAACAATTACACTACTGTTCAAATGTAACCTAATGTGGCGGAACGCGTTCTGGGACGCGGCGGGAACGCGTTACGGACACGTCACGGACGCGTCCGGAGTCCGTCCCAGAAGAGTTTCAGACGTGCTCGGGGACGCGTTCTTTGATGAGTTGCATCACACAAAATTTGTATTATATTTTACATGGAACGCGTACCAAAAACGTTCCGAACGGATAATGAACACGTTCTGGGACGCGTTCACAACATGTTTCTCATTAAGTAACTTCTCATTAGCAGTACTATGTATATTAAGATAACGCAGTAAAATGGTGGGAAATTTAAATAGAACGGGAAAGAAGAGAAAGATAATGGAAAAATAACACAAAAATCAAATGAAAACAATCTTTAGAAAGTAAGAGAAAAAGCAAAAAAAAAGCAAAAGAGAAAAATAAGGGGATGGAGGAAAAGAGGAGGAGGGAAAGAAATAGGGGGAAGAAAGAGTGGGGAAGAGAGAGGAAGAGGAGGGGGAAAGAGGGGGTAGGATAGGAGGAGGAAGAGGTGATAGAGGGCAGGGAAAAGAGGGGGGTTGAAGGGGGAGGGAAAAAGGGAAAGAGAAGGGAGAGAAAGGAGAGAATGAAATGAAGGAAAGAAGGAAGAGAGGATAAGGTAAGGAAAAAGAAAGGAAGAGGACTTTACAACTTCATTTATATATTGTTTTATTATAAGGATCACAACAAGAGGTGTCAATTTCTTAATATCTTTTAATGTGTCTCAGAATTAGAGAATAAAACAATTTACCTTACTAATAATTTCAGCCAAATTTCTTAATGATTGTTTAATTGGATACTTAGCAGCATCCCATTGGAAATTAGTTATATATTGATTTAACTCATCTATAACAAATGAATAATAAAAAATTGATGTTTTTTGAAATTAGTTATATATTGATTTAACTTATCTATAACAAATGAATAATAAAAAAATTGTTGTTTTTTGATAAAACTAGTTTGGAAGCAAGTACGAACTTAAAATACAAATTATGACTAGTATTTTTTCCACAGGAAAAAGTAGATAACCAATCAACATTCTATAGAAGTTCTTCATAAGCAAACAAGAATTATGTTGGGACAAACTAAAATAAGATAACATCTTACTTACATCCATTTGCTGTTAATTTTGGTTTTGAACCTCCCTAAGAAAGGAAATTAATTTGTAATAAGACAGTATGGTAATGCAGCTAGCTTATATGGAAATACAGTATACATTGTTGGTACAGCATATACAGACATCATATGCAAAGATACTGTAATATTTCTTGAAGTATTTTTACATACTTACATCATTTTCTTCTGCAATATCTGCCATATAGTGGGCAACTTTCCTCATGATACTAGGTGAAAAGATTTAAAAAAAATTAAATTAGAAGTATCATACACTGAATGCCAGCCAGATTGACATAATAGCTTACCAAGTATTAACCTCTTTTTTCTACAGTTTGTTAAGAGCTAAAAACGGCAGATTAACTAACCTATGTGCCACAATGCAAGCCACAATTGGCCACTTAAATTATACTCTACCAGATCAAGATGACTTTAACCACCAGGAAGAATCTTCTTCTGGTAATAGGTCAACCAAAAGCCTTAATGCCAGCTGCAAATATCCTTTTAACATATTATGTTACTCTAGCTGGTTACACCAGATGATTTTACTTATACCCAGGAGAATTAAACCTCTGAAATGGGTTAATATACTGGTAACAACATATAGTAACACCTATCAAGTGACTGTTTTACATAATGAATAATATTCTGTGACATATGAAGGACGTACCACAGATATAAGTCTAGTGATTCAGGCTATTGGTTCACTTACCCCTCAACAAATACATCAAGTTTTTGAAGTTCATCTGACAAACCAACCAGCGTATCCAAAGTCCCAACCTTATAAAAAAATATTGATATTATACAATTTAAATTTTTTTGCTTTTTTTTCTCTATGAATTTTTACACTTACAGTAATTGTTCAACTCCAAAAATTAAGAAGAAATGAAATGACCTCCATGAACACTCCTATGGAAGTTTTTGCCTTATAACGTATCATACAAACTGGTAACTTTGTACTCCCCAATAAGAACATCACAGGGTAAGGAATGAGATTGAATATTATATGATTATTACAGCTTGTTGCCACAGAATAAGGAATAAACAGAATTTACTGGCCAGCGTAATGGCTGACAGCATGCATAATGCGATATGCACAAGGACACAAACTTCAAAGGTTCCGGCTTGAGTAGGTCTTCTGTTTATTCCCTATTCTGTGCTTGCTGCAGGGAGCTTCAACCTTGAAAGGAAATATCCTTCCATAACCATGTCACGAGAAGGGTAAAATATTATGGTCCTCCTTTGGAAAAACCTTGTTTGTTTTATTTACTTTTAATACTGGTACCTTCAGTTTTACCAAGAATACCTTCCCCAAGTGACAAGCTTAGGAAAATTTTTTGTGAAAACTCTGGTTTCCAGTTTTGAATCTTTATAGAATCTTTGGAAGGTTTGCATAATAATTGTCATAAAAGTCAACAGCACAGTGATAGACATGCTATCAATACAAACTAGTATGATAGTATCTGTACTATATTGTACAGCAATCAATTCAATAAACTCTGAAATAACTTTATTCATTTGGTATAATTATATATTTAAAGAGCCATTGAAATAAATCTTTGGTAACCTCGAAATACGGACCAGTATTTCAAGGTTACCAAAGCAGTAAGGAATGGATATGGGAGCAGCCAGGAAGTCTTAGGCAGGAAGAATATTTCAATAGGGGGTAATACATTCTCTCAAAAAATAATTTAATAGATCATCAGAAAAATCTCATACAACTAAAACTAGAAATAACAAGACAAGGTTTATAATTAAAAATACCAAGCTAAACTTCTCATGTGACACCACGTTATAAAAGCCTACCTTTAATTCGGGAATTTGAAACTTCCATATATTACACAGATTTCCAACTTTTGCTTTTAAATCATCCCATGATGGTTGTTTCTCTTTGTTGTCACCAGGGACTGTCATTAACCAAAATTCAGACATCTTTTTTGCATTTATTTCAACTTAAATGAAAATAATTTTAAAAACCTTCCCAATCGCCATTAGTCAACTTTGGGACCCAGGCTCCAGCACAAGTCCTCCGTATTCCAACCCCGGAGAAACGGGCCCCCTTGCTTTCGCAATGCCTTTCAGTGACGCATTGGGCGACAGAAAGGTCTCCGAAGTCATTCTTAAGTTCCTCAGCGCCACGCGCATTTCGTACGCAAGCCCAGATATATAAAAGAAGCGTAAAAGGTTTAAATATTTGCCGCGTTTTGCCATTTCAAACCTAGGTGATCACTCACACTGGCGCACAATTCAGTAAAATGTACTCATCGCCCGAATCCAGACTATTTAGCAATTTACCTCTTGGTATTAGGAAAAGTTCGGAGTTAGGCGCACAATTTTGCAATTAAGTCACATTTTAAAATTAGCCATCACGCACTTTTCTCATTTATTATATTTCTCAGATATTATCTCCCTTGGACATAAAATCTTTGATGATTCATTCCTGTTTCTGAAGAGATTTTCACTGGAATCAAGGGAAACAATAATTGGATCGTATTATTCCTGTTGGTTATTTGGCGAAAAAGACAAAACAAAGGACAAAAACACGTGCTGACGAAGGAATTTAAACATGAATCAACCTGGGCTGAGTTGTTCAAAGCTAGGTTAGCGCTCTCTAGGGTTAACCGTTAACTCACTGTTTTAGTTTAGTGTGTTATAATTAACAGTTTTCGGTGAAAATTCATATCATAACACTTGAACTAATTCACAACAGTTTTGTAAAAATCCAAGAACGTTTCAACAAAGCAAACTCCAAAAGTTTTGCTTTTTAACTTTTCACCAACCAAGGGTTAAGCTAACCTAGTTTTGAACAACCGGCCCTCGGACAATAACGTAGATGGTACTACCCACTCCGCAGGCCTTTCAGGCCAGGCGGGAGAAATTTGCGGGCGGGAATTTGACATGCCGCGGGAATTGGAAAGTGAGAAAGCGAACATATCCGCAAAGTCTCCCGCCCGCAACTAACGCTGGCCTTAAAATTCCCGCCCGCGTCTAAAACTCCTGCGGAAGAGGTAGTAGACGGTAAGTTCCATTGAATTTTGATTAAGTTTCCAAACCAGGTTTCCCAATAATTGTGCTGTAATGTATTAATACTATTAAGCATTTTACGTAGTAAAGATGACAGCATCTCCATATCATCAGCAAATAATGTCATTTAGATGTACAATTGTGTTTAACCACAGAAAAAAAGAAATGACCAGAAGGCTCACTCGCGTCGGAACCTCTGAAGTTTTTGTCCCCGCGGAGATCGCATTACTGTATGCTTTGGCCAATCAGCAGGCAGAACTGGCTGCTCCTAGCCAGTAAACTGTATGCTTTGACCAATCAGCAGGCAGAACTGGCTGATTCTAGCCAGTAAACTGTATGCTTTGACCAATCAGCAGGTAGAACTGGCTGATTCTAGCCAGTAAACTCCATATTTTTACATAAAAATACAAGAACACGTTGAACCACTAAGTGGCCTTTCTGTACAGATCTTTATTCTGTGGTTCAGTTATGCCTTTTCCTGCGATTTTTCTCCTTTTAACACATGGGGTTAAATGGTACCTTACGAAAGTGGTTGACGAAATAATTTGTAATGAATGATCCAATACTTTTACAAGTGAATACACTCATTTGCATGGATTAAAAGGAGAAAAATGTCAACAATAATCGTGTAAAAATCCTTAAAAAGGCAAGATGTAAGCCATCAGGTCTTACAGGTAAAACAAATCAATGTAATTTCTTAGTGAAATCTCCTCTAGACAGTTCATTCAACTCGCTGTTTTCACAAACAACCCCAGTGTCAACATAGGGAGTAACTTACAAGACAAATTGCAAAAAAAATTGTGCATAAGGCCTTCATCAGAGCAAACAGTTTGCTCTGAAGGGCCTTCGCTCGAAACGTCAGCAAAACCTATTCACACATTTGGCAGTTCACCACCATTTCGCTGTTTGATTTTGTATTTTATACTGCCTACGCAGCACTCAAACTTTTTACATAATACATAGAGGTACGTTCTACTAGTTATTGCTCATGAAACACTGTGACTAGAATACGTCACCCCCTGATTATTATTAATTTAAATGAAAAAGACGGGGGTGCATTTTTTCCAGCCCAGGTTTTTAAAAAGCCTTAAAAGATCGTGAAGTGAAACTAATATTTTAAAATTAGTTAAGCCTAATTTTGTGATTTTTACATTAAAAAAAAATAATCTACGCCATATCACCAAATAAGTCT
This sequence comes from Pteroeides caledonicum, assembly GCA_026546875.1. Classification (NCBI taxonomy): domain Eukaryota; kingdom Metazoa; phylum Cnidaria; class Anthozoa; order Scleralcyonacea; family Pennatulidae; genus Pteroeides; species Pteroeides caledonicum. Next base: position 1,927 of record JAOBAZ010153879.1, on the reverse strand, counting down.
TCGACATCGTCTGGAAATGTCGATGGTTCTTTCTTCTTCCGCGAACTCCTTCTTGAACCTTTATTAGATTGCTTACTGTTCAAAGAGAAATAATTGAATAAAACTCATTACTAATTCATTGAGAAAACACAAAAATGAATGTTTAATCAATATCTCCATATTCCATACAGAATTCCCTCTGATTTACATAAACTTTTTCGTTTAAAATACGAGCAGCACATCTGTATGGGTATTTACAATGGCGAGTGCGTAGCACGAGCCATTGTAAATCCCATACAGATCTGCCGCGAGTATTCTAACATGTTTGCGAAATGAAATAATAGGTAATGAATGTGGAATATAAATATTGATCAGGAACATTTTTAAAAAAGTTAATAAGAGCATGCTAATTAAGATATATCTGTATCAAAGTTAAGAATATTAATTATCAGATTGTTAACCTGTATGAGGGTTACAAAGATGTCATGGGACATAAATATGGAGCATTTATTGGGTAGTTAGCTTATTAATTATTCATGAATTTCACAATTTAATTTATTGACCTGAAAAAAACCCGACTTGAAAAATACTTGAAAAACATGGTCTGTTTGATAAGCAAGATAAAACATTCTCGTATTCCGTCTCATAAACAACACTAACCAGCCTGTTAGTTAGCCTCCTCGCAGGCTCTATAGAAATCATTTCCTATGAAATGATTATTGTAGAGCCTGTGTGCAGGCTACCCGCTAGTTACCTTTCGCTTGAGGCTGCGCTGTCGGTACTTGCATTACTGACTGTTCTTTTGACCGGCGGTTTCACTTCGGGGAGAACTGGTTTGGATGGTGTTACGTTTGCTTTGGTATTCTGCTTTCTTCTTCGCCTAAAAATACCATAAGATAATTAATCAAAATATAATTTAGGACAACGCTCCAACCATTAAGCTACAAAGGCAGATGCTAAGCGATAAGTTACAAAGTCTGTGCATATAGTAACCCATTACCATCCTCGTAATCAGCGCGAGTCTTTGGGCGTTAGAATAAAATCAATGTTAAGTGATTGTTTTTGGTTGGGCTCGCCGTCAATAGGTTAATATATACTGTATAGTTAACATGTCACTAAACGCCAGCAAGCAAAAAGTCAGGACGAGTCATATGGTTACTGTTATTATCTGTACACTGCAAGCTTACAGCTATTTCGCTGTTTTGATATTGTATAAATGTTGAGACTGCAGCAACACTTTAGGTTCTTCGGCACAAAGCTGATAGATTTAGTTGCGACCAAAGTTCTGACGTACCGTTTAACAACAGGAGCAGTATCTTCCTCGTCGTTAAACAAACAAGAACTAATATTTGAAGACATGTCTGCTTTTTGCTTTTCAATTTCCTAAAAGATATATTTCACTTTAATATCACCAACAGATTATCAATATTATAAATATATTCATCATTATAATATAACTTCCAGGGTAAAACGAAGAACCAGGATGTTTCTTCAGATAATCCTCCATGTTTCTTCAGATAATCCTCCATGTTTCTTCAAATAATCCTCCGTTTTCTCACCCATTAGAAAATTGTCGGGGAAACAAAATTAACTTTCGTGGAATCATTGATAATACAGCAACGTAAGAATTTTTGATAGTTAAGGATGTGCCGGATCCAGATTCCGGTAATTTTGCGATATCCAACAGAATTCGATAATGCGGTATCCGGCAGTATCCGGTATCCGGTAATGCGGTATCCGGCAGTATCCGGTATCCGGTAATGCGGTATCCGGCACATCCGTAAATTGATAACGTTTCACTGTGATTTACGGTGAGTAATAATGATATGTAATTAACAAATAGATTGGATTTTGCCGTGCGTGTGTACTGCAATAGATCACAGATGATGTCATAGCGTGTAAAGAACTAAAAAGTACGGCACGAGACGAAGTCGAGTGCTGTGACTTT